>JAZHYW010058856.1:0-30849 GCA_037355805.1 Ixodes ricinus | reverse complement strand
GCCACATTGCTTCTCGGTGAAACGAAGCGCCAAAGGCACAGGTGCTATACCGATGGGCTTCCACTTAGGTACGCAACTCTTTCGTTGCACTTTTGGATGCCGAAATATTCGAGGTTGGGTCCCACCTGTGCGCTCAAGTGTGGCAGACTGGCGTCGCAACCGCTTTTCTTGTTGAAATAAACGATTTGGCAAGGCTGTGGAAGCCGCCGCACGATTAAAAGGATTCAAGCCAGTTCATCCATCAATCGCTGGATGTTCCCTCATCGCACGCGGCTGAAACGGAGTCGATCACACTCGAACGCAAATGTGTGAGCCAGCCATAACAGAGTCATTGATTTTCCAAAGGCAGGATGGAATTAAATACTCCCCACAACGAGACACTGCGGACAAGAGTAGATGTATAAGGTAAAAAGTATTTATAAAAGAAAACAAAAAACATATAGCGGAGACTCTTCGAGTGGACAGCTGCACGACCAAGAGCGTAGAGGAAGCCGCGAGCACGCGCCGCAATCGCGATTACGCCGATGGCCTCGACGGCTCTCCGTAAAAGCACGACAAGCACGGAAAACCCTGCAGGTCTGAGCACACAATGCAGCCGGTACTCATTTCCCATGCACGTCATTTCAATATGAACGGCCCTACCTCTATTTTAGTTCGCTCGCCAAAGCCGCGTTGCCTGACAAAAAAACCCCGACGTTATTTATTTGACAAGGTGCTAAGTCTGATAAAGATCGAAGGTCAAGTTTGATGAAAAAAACAGCTTGTGAACAGAAAAGGGGCTGACTCCACAGCGCCGACGTTATGCAGACACACACACACACACACACAACAAAAAAAAGTAAGAAAATTCTAGACAGCTCAACAATCGACGCCCGTGAGACATCACTGCTCACATGGCTAATCCATGGACACAGATTTGAAGGGCGATATGACAAAAGGATCAACATCGAAACTACAATGAGGGGGAAAGCCAACCCCCCCCCCCCCCCAAAAAAAAAGGCTATGTTATTTAGAGGTGGACCATAAAAAAAAAAAAAAAACTGAGGTATTCCAGACATTTGTAAACAAGGACACTTCGACCAAGAGAAGGGAAAAGTCTCCACCAGTTCCGTCTGTGCTCGGAGTGCCATTCACGGCGAATTAAGAGTGCGAAATGAACAGTGCGCTCGTGCATGAGAGCCTCTAGATTGTCGGACGAAATGACGTCAAGTGTATCTCCAACACAAACAACACATGACGCCGGCGGGTCAGATTGACGACTTATCTCGGAGCCCAAGAACAAAGTCGGGTGTTAACAAACTTTCTCTTTGTCGACACCGGAATAGGATACGAAAATTGCGCCCGCACCCTGACCCGCAGGGGTGGGAGCGACTTCTTCGCCAGATTACCTGTGCCCCAATCCTCTAGAGCGCCCCTCCGCTTCAGTGCGGCACGAAGCTTCCAGCACCAAAGTTCGTCGGGCAAACGAGCGACATTCGACACAACTAAACAAAATATATTGAAAAAGGTTTCCGGTAGCCACGGATGACGGAACGACGCGACGGCGGCAACGAAACTTTTTCCCCGTCTGACTCACGACCGACGGTCCGAAGTGGTGCATGAACAAGCACGGATAATAGGCGAGAGCCGGCGCATATTAAACGCGCCCAGATTACTTCGCCGGACTTTGGCGAAGATTCGAGAAGCAGGGGAGAATAAGAAGGGTCCCCCAGCTCTTTCCACTCTCAACAAGAGCACGAAGTGTTGAACGGCGTCAAACCGCGGGGCACTGCGTCTGGCCGCAAAGTCGCACGAAGAGGCAGGTTATCGTCGAAGCAGCTAGTACACAGTCTTCAAGCCGTCCCTTCCACGTTTATGAGCGTCTTGCACGCTACGATAAAGGTTTGCCTATCTGGGAAAAACACAAGTTCAGTTAACGGTAAGGAGGAAAGAACGCGGTTCGAGCATAAATTTTTCTTAAGGCGTCACCTACGCGACAGTAAAAAGCGAGAACCCTCGAAGGACGCAGACTTCACCGCTAAAACGAGAATATGCAAAACATTTTTAGCTTTTCTTTCGTGTTCATTTTTTCTTTCTCGAACTTGTAGGGCTTTTTGAAATCTGGGTAAACGTCAAATCTGTTGCGCCGGCGGCGGCGTGGTTGTGTTTACAAAACGCGACGCGTGTGCGGCAAAGCTCCCGGTGAAAAAGCTGTCATGTGCAGCTTCGCTTATGGCGGTAGTGGAAAAAGACGAGGAAACCACTCACATGTTCCGAGCAGCTCCGGCTTTCCTGGCCTCGCTGCTGTCGAAGGTAGGGACCGGCGTGTAGTCTGCCTCCGTCATGATGCAGCCCTAAACAACAGCCGGAGACGCTGGCCCAACACCGATGGGAGCAAGTTCTGCCACCATCCCCAGCAAACACAGCTGAGGCCCACGTGACTTCCGGTTTCCGGTAGGTCTGGTTTTGACACGGCCCGCCTAAGAAGATCGGCGCTGCCGGCGCACCGCGGGCAAACCGAAACTGAAAGTAATCGCACGGAAAATGTGCGTCTTTTGGTTAAGTTTTTTTTTTTAATTATTATTACATTTTGCTTCAGTCAAACTTCCGCAATTTAAACGAATGTCTTTTTAGCGTGAAACATGATGTCGTCTTTGAAGAGAAAAGGTGAGAATGCAACAGTTTTAATACAAAAAAAAAAGTGAACTACTTCGTTTTAGGTTTGACATCAGTTAACGGTACGAACAAATTGAGCCAATCAGGTATCATCATTGCTACAGAACCAAGCAGAAAGAAAGGGAACGTCGCCCGACATAACGTACCCGGACTTTATCGGCTGTTTATCATTCTTCGTCGATTATGGTTATCTCAACTCAACCAGCGGAAACGTAATGAATGACGAGTTTGAGGTTACTCGGCCAGTAGCTCGGGTGACTTCCGAGAATGCCCGACTTATCTTGTGGCACATAAACAGTGTTGTAAAAAAAAGACGAGTCTGATTTTCGTTTTTGTTTCTTGACACGAAAGCTTTCTTTAATAATCCTGAACGCGTTTATTTTTATTTTTTTCAGACATGTAACGATTCGGCACTTTGGCGCGTTGCACGAAACACTGTACTTTGGTTCATACTGGACATGTGTAAAGCGACAATAAAAAAAACAACTAAAAAACACCCATGGTTCTTTGTCACCTCTTACTTTTGCATCATTCTATCATGAACACAATTATACTTCGAACACGTACACAGTAAAGCTTTGTTCTGGATGCGTTCCCCAAGATATGGGGCCACCTCCTTCTAATTTTCCGAAGCGTAAACCTAGAATACCCAAAGAGTTATCGTTATATTTCCACAGAGAATATCGCTACGTGGCAAAAAAACGTATAAAATATGGCACATTGTTATTTTCCATACTACGTCCCGATTTCACCTATTTACGCGAATTCACAGTACGCTTGCAAGACGTAATTTATTAAAGATGCTATTAAACCACCGCCACATCCACATAAACAGGCCAATAGACGCCACGATGCTCATAAAAAGAAACAGTTGCAACTACATTAGAAACTGGACAACCACAAAACACTCTATAAAGTTTATAGCGTACAATATTATTAAAAATCGTTATGTACAAAGAGGTACTGTCATAGCAGCTCACGTATCCACGACATTGACGACCAGTTCGTATCTCACGTCCTATATTATAACAAACGATCGCAGAAATACACTTCGTACATTTATACAAGTGTTGAAGGTATGCATCTCGAAGACAACCTTGCATAACATTCAGATAGACGCAGTTTGCTGGCCAATAGTATCTCAAATATAAAACAACTACAACAAACACTTGGGTCGAAGTTAACTTCGCTTCGCGTCTTGCTCTTCCATATTTCAATGCAGCTCTTAAAAAGCACTTGAAAATATAGACAACCATCTGATACGTCACACAACGAAAGCAACAGGAAACGAAACACTCTATGCAATGTAAGTACAAAACCCATGCTGAGGCCGCAGTTTGATCGGGGTATAGGGTTCAACAAAGAAAGCTTTTGGCAAATGCAAACGTGAAGGCACCGTCCTACCTCAGTTATCGGAAACTTGGAAGTTCGGCCGGGCATACGCTGGAGATTTGCGGTCGGCGTGGCGTGCTCGATTCGTTGATATTCGGGGTTCGCTCGTAGCATTGCCTTTGCACGGAGCGGCGGGAAGCGCCTACGGCAGCAGCTTTGAAAACATCGGCGTTGCCAGGCCGACGATAAGGCCAACGCTGATACAACGCGGTTTTCCGTGCCATGTGATCGGCTATCTTGATTAGGAGCCACCTATTTCTCGCTATTCTCTTTGCAACAAATTAGGAAGAGCACTGATAACGTCCGCCTCCTGCGTTCGTGTGGACTCTAACCAGCTGAACAGCTGTTACTTTGGAATACTACAGGCTCTTTGAATCGCTCATTGGCGGAGATAACGGAGACAATTCAAGAAATAAACATGTGTAAGACACAGACGACACAGGCACATATTTCATCTGTTTTATGACACTAACCAAGCGCGCTCATCAGTTCTTTTATCCTGGGGATAACACACCACGCTGTTCTAGAGCTCTTCGGACTTCAACTGGAAGGAACTGCACAAACTCAACCCGCTGATGGCTCAGTGATATTCACCAGGCGGCTGCTTCCGAATTTCATGACGTGAATGCATCACGGGGAATTTTGATTAAACTTCTTAACCTATATATTTGATACATTATGTTATGGCCGAATTAACTCGACTGAAGTCGCACTTCCATGCAGAGCCTCCCGATCTGCCATCATTAGAAGACAGTGAGAAAAATTCCTTTCAGGCATGCAGTCCACCCTAGAATTAGGATGTATATCACAACGAGACGCCTAATCAAGACTGATATTGTTATCAGCGAATTTCCTAAAATGCTTGAGAGCGCTGATAATACCTTTCGTTCAACCGTTGCTTCCGAGTAGAAAGTGGAAATCAATCCCTTCCGTATAAAGAAGATAACGATAAGTAAAAGTGCTGCTAATTGTATCTACAAGGCACGAATTAATAGCGATTCATCGTAAATTGATTTTTAGTTCTGCGAAATTGGAACCAACGTCATCGGCTGAATTCTCATGATCCGATATTTGCGCTCACTTTTCCCAGTGTTTTGTAGAAAGCATAAATGAACCACTGATATACTCCGTTTCACCATATGTTCTACCGCAGTGAAGGCTAGAAGCGCGAGCCCATAGCGTTGGCAGCTGCCCTTAATGCACGAGAGCTTGTGCCGCCGAGATGTGCCCTATACCCTGTTTCATACTTAGTGTGCAACGCTGTCAAAGCTACTGGCGCGAGCACGGGGCTTGAACTCGTTGATCATTTGCACGCGCTCTCGCGCAAACAAAACCATAAATGAAGCCACGCGCTCGCGCCAGTAGCTTTGACAGCGTTGCACGCTAAGTATGAAACAGAGTATAGAGCAAGGAGCTCGCGCTTGTTGCCTTTCCAGCGGTAAATTATAAATGCTTTCTCCAAGAAGAAAACGTTTTCAATGCGCGCTCCTCGTAGCGCCGAGATGTCTCGGTGGCGACCTCTTATGGTTTTCGTTCGTGACGTCACGACCACGATTTGCCTAGCCGTGATGTGACAAGTTGTAATCCTGGCAACTTATCATCCGTTGCGAACGGCAAGTTCAGTGGTCTCTGGAAAAAGTATGGTGGAAGATAGAAGTCATCGTGTTTCTAAACTAACGCCATCAAAGTTGACAGGTAATAATGCTATTTTGCCCGTGGAGGAAATCAAAATTAATCTCCCTAAAGATCATCCGACCACAGCGACTTTTGGTCAAGCAAATCGCCAGTGACAGATTAATCCTTGGATCCTTGCCTGTACCTCGACCAATGGCGTGGCCAGAAACTCTCGTTTATCAAATTAATGAGGGACTGTCATAGCCTACACGGGAACATAAAAATCGGCCTACCATATATCACTAGACAATTGTTGCTGGGCTAAATGGTGCATGATGCTCGGGAAACTTTAAGGCGCAAACAGAGACGAAGAAGTGGACACGGACAAGCGTTTGTCAGTGTCACCTTCTTTGTGTCCGCCTCTGTGTGCGCTCACAACTTTTCTGATCATTTATTACTATAGTAATAAATGATCAGAAATGCATGACGCACATGCACACAGGTGTCACATATATGTGACACCTGTGTGCATGTGCGTTCATTGAAATACAAGATGTAGTTAAGGATTTCGCTGCCGACCACGATGCTTACGTAAACTCCGAGGATCACTGCTCAAACATCTCATGGAGTTTTTGTCTTGCTTTGCTTGAAGGGCTTTAAAAACTTTAAGCGAGGAAAAGAGCTGACGAAGCAAAAAAATTGTAGCCGTAAAAGACATTTAACACGAGAATACTTCAACTTATCCAGAGAAGTATGCGTGTTCTTTGCGTACATTTGGCGGTGGCGTTTGAGAAACAACCAGAACAGCCTCACGCTTCCAGAGTCGGCGGTGAAGCACTATCGTCTCCTCTTTTGAAGCATGCCATGGTCTATGGAATCACATTTCGGAATATAATAGGTCGCTTTGCACGTGTGAGACCAAGACTGACATAAAAACTATATTCTTATGTTACCACTTCATGCCGGGCGTGAACGGACACACAGAAAAGCATAGTTTAGTGCTTTTGAAGCCGCTTGGTGGAGCTGGCACGTCTGCCTGCCATCTTGGAGCCGCCTGCTATCTTGGAGCGATCCAGGCGGCGCTACCGTGGACGCGCGAGCGCGAAAGACGAAAATATAACAATAACAGTGTGCATGAGGGACGAGGAGGGAGAAGGAATGCCTATGCTGTCGGAGTGCAGTGACTGAGTGCATGCCATGAGATCATGTCGCGAATCAAATAACGCCGACTGTGCAACGTCAAGGCTTTCATCGTCTTTCTTTGAGCACATCCTTCGCGGCTGGTAGACCGTGACAGTGCGCTTTTAGCCTGTGTGTATGTATTTGCGTGTCTTTCAGCCTTTGACTGCGCTCTGACTCAAGTATAGGAAGGCCGCCTGCTATCTTGGGCCGATCCAGGCGGCGCTGCAGTCGACGCGCGGGTAAGGCCCCTGACGCGCGGGTGTAAAAGAGCAAAACATAAAGATAAGAGGTGTGCGCGTCAGAGGAGGAGGTACACGATGACGCTACCTTTCTTATTCAGGGGCATTACACATTGGTAAACACCACTGATCTCTATTGTAGTAGGCTGGATCGCGGATCGGGAGCCAGTCGGTGGCACAACTGGCGGCCATTACTTGACACCAGGCAATACACGCAAGTCTATGGGAGAAACTCACAAAAGTAGGAATATTAAAGCTTGCACGCTGTGCTCGAAGGCAAGTATTTTATGATGTGCTGCGATCATTATATCGGGTGTTTGGAGATCAAATCGGTATTTGTCAAGCGTTCGAGCGCCGATTAAGAAAATCAAACGTGCCGGAGCACCCACGGCTCAGCTGCCAAGCTTGCTCGCGTAGTGGAGTAAACAAAGGGACTTGCCGTCAATAAGACCGTCCACTGGAAAGCCCAGAAGTTGATGAAGTTCGAAAAAGCTCCATGTTGACAGCGGCTTTCCAGGAGTGAGCGAATTCCGCGCAGCAAAGCTTTCAAGCTTGTCGTCTGCTAAACCCAACTCATCGAAACCACCACAGACTCCGCGGTAACTCTAAATGACTCTTGTCTCATTGAGCTGCACTTCATTCTCCGCCCAGCGGAGTCACTCTTGACTGCAAAACATTTATTTATAGTAACTGTGAGGGCTGTCAGTTGTAATATTTTTGCACATGCTATTTGGCTGGCTTCCTGAACAGCAGCTAAAAAGTTTCAGTGCCGACAAATGCTTAGAAGCGGGTGAAATTACACTTTTTCTCGTTTTTCCTATACATTAGCTGGTGTCAAGTGATGTCTCCCGGTGGTGCCGCTCGACACTAGCAAGACAAGCCTCGATTCGCGATCCATCCTACTACAATAGAGATCAGTACATGGGCGTAACAACCGAGGAGGCAAGGGGTGCTTGCCCCCCCCCCCCCCCGTTTTCAGCTTGGGGGCAAGGCATGTATTTTGCCACCCCCTGAAACATATGTCACCGGGCAGGGCAAACACTGGCCGGCGGCGCCCAAGGGATACCAAGGGCACCGCCCCCCGGCCCTAAAGGGGGGGGGGGGCGGGGGGGCCTGGTTTGCCCCCCCCCCCCCACACACACACTCAAAAACAAGTTGGTACGCCACTGGATCAGTAGTAAACACATTGGTACAGGGGACCCAGGGAAGACCATACTGCGCAGGTATACTTTCTTTTCTTTTTTTCAAAAACCACGCATCTTCCACAGCAGAGTTCGTTCTTTTTTATCACAAGATCGTGCGAAGAGACCACGTGTCTGTGCAATGGACCCTATCGCAAAGTTGCGCGCGCACTCGTGCGGCGCGCGCAGAGCATGCTGGGAACTTTGAGGTAAGCCGGCTGTAGCGGCGACGCCACATACGGGCCCTTCTTTCAGGCGGCCGAGGCTGAACGTTGCTCGTATTTAACGCGGAGTCGCTGGCGTTAAGAACATGGCCAGGATTATATCTAGGGATCAAAATTATCTGGCGCACTAGATGGTTACACATATTGAAAAATCATAGCGCGAAAGGAAAAGGACAGTGCTCATACAGTGCCCACTTCTTGTCCTTGTCCTCTTGCGCTTTGTTTTTCAAACTTTGATCTCAGGATTCTATCTAATTTCCTCGCGTAATGTCAAGCCTATGACACATCGAGAGTGGACATCAACTAACTGAGTCTCCTTATTTATTACAAAAGCCCGCGAAAGAACAAATGGGGTCAAATATGCGAAGGGGCCTCCTCTGCCGCTCCCTTCGTGCATTATTCCTCCTTCATCATCATCCAAACTCTCCAGATGAAGGCAGCTGGCGACGGATGAAGGCAGCTGGCGACGTCTTCAGATCCATGCTACCAAGCCAGACAATACTCCCTTCGATCATGCGGACGCAAGGAACCGCGAAAGAGAGCCAGCATTAAGCGCGGCCTTGCCACCCTCACTGTCTATTCCGTACACAATGAGAGCGAACTATTCTTCCTGGAATCCCATGGCATAGGAAAAGAAGTTCATGTTCTATCAGAAGCGTTAGGGGAGTAGGTGAATGCTGCATGCGTTAATCCATATACAGAGGCAACCTAAAGCGGGTGAGCTTGAGAGAGCGCGAACCTCATTCTGTATCCAACACCTCCTGGTAGTGACAAAGCCGTAGTGTTGAATTTTCGGCGTCGCCTTAAGAAGGCTAATGTACAGGGCACATGTTGAACGCGAGGGCTACGCCAACATTCGGCCTAGACTCACCATCAGTCACTAAGAACTCGAGTACCAGTCGAACGCGCTTGCGGTACTCGTGTTCAACCTACGCTCCGCGTTATCGCATGCATCAACTTCATCCGGAGCATCTCCTTCACCGTGATGATATAAGAACGCAGGTCGAGGGCTCAAGTACTCATGGGGCACGTAAAGCCTGCCTTTCTGCGGCGGTTAATCCAGCACGAGAGGAAGCCGTACCGGTACCATACAAGTGACGACAACTGACCGCACGCCGCCATCTTTGGTGAATAAGTGTCCATTTGCCACGGACGTGAGGTTCCCAAAAAGAAGCCAAATATATTGACTAGAGCACACATACACACGTATATTAGTCACGACGTTTTGATCATTGGCTTGCCTTTCACAGGCTCTGCGGGTAATACATAAAAGTCCGTTCATTATCTCGTGGAGGAGGCGACCACCATACACAACAGCGCCGCGACACACAGCTCGATGCTCGGCGGCCTGTGACGTGCACAGCTTGCGCTCTGCCAACTTAAAAAGTTCAACCCTGAGGGCTCGTGTAGAGTAGAACAATAACAAGGGTAAGAATGCTAACAACGAGAAACATCACAACATCAGAAAAAAAAAGGCTCAAGTCCCGCAACGCTGAAGCTGCCCGCAAGGACAGGCTGTGGCGTCAAGGGCTTGAGACGGCGGCACGACAAGAAAGCGTGACGTCATGAGTATGGTGGACCACGCCGTGGGAGGCTGTCCACGCAGGCAGCAAGTAGGGACGACTACGTCCCTGAAGGCGTTACACCTGGGCTGGAGCGGGAGACGACGCGATGGGGACGTCAGGGTCCTTCTTGTAGTCGCACTCCTGGTCTCGCCAGGGCGTCGTAAGACGCCGGAGCCGCTGCAATGGTTTCGATCGTCAAGTCGCGCAGTGAACCCAAAAGAGCAAATAGTTTCTTGTCTGTGATAAAGTCCAAGGGCTGTTTCTAGAGGGATCTAGCTGAACGGCAAACTTGTTGACAATTCGACCGCGATTGCGAGTGACCTTCTGGAATAGACATATTGGCGAATGGCCCAGAACGTCTCCCACGAATTTGTTGTCCAACTTGCTCTGAATATCACTGGTGTAAAAATGAAAACTGTGAGGTGTTGGGCGCCAAGTTGAGAGATTGCAGAATCGTTCTATTTTGTTCTTAATCTGTTTTTCACAAACCATGTTCTCATTAAAAGGACACGCATTTTTCCAGCTGAAAAGAAAAGGGTGAAGGAAGTATCCACGAGTAGTTCACCGCGAGATCCATGCTTCGAATGCCGCATGGCAACGAGTTCGAAGGGGAAGCTTGGCACGCGGCATTCGAACCATGGACATTGCGGTGAGTGATGTCTGCAGGCTGTCTTTTGTATGATGAATGAGCAGTGTGACCCCGGCTTCAAAGGCGCGGCCCCCATCATAAGCAAAAGACAGTGGGCAGACGCCGAGTGAGGCGTGTCTCTTCGATGTACGACGGTCCTCCCATTGGTCAAACAAAAACCGCTTGCACACATGTTCTAAGCATGTATGAAGCCTCCATGCGTCCAAGATGCTTCCGGCGTGTACGCAGACAATTCTGTCATCGTCTCTGCAGCGAACACCGCGTCCTTTGTAGGATGTCTGAGCAGTGCGACTACAGCTTTAAAAATATCGCATCACTCGGAGACAGGTTCTTGTTCGGTGCCTCGAGAACAACGTCCTGTGACGTCCTACAGCCCCCGCCCTGCAGGCGTGCAGCCGTACCTGGCCCAGGGTGCCGGGGGTCCTGACGAGGTTCCAGAGGGCAAAGGCCGGGATGCAGAGCACGGAAGAGGCGGCCACGCAGATGCCCACCGCGTCGGCGCCCCACGGGTACACGTACTCGTTGTACGACAGCCGCTCGTAGTTCACCAGGCCGCTGGCGATGATGATCTGCGAGACGGGAATGTGAGCATTTGCGATGACGATATTCCCGATGGAGTCTTTAGGACTCCGAAACCTCTTCGGGCTACAAACCATTCCAATAATGGCCTTCTGTGAGCTGCCATTTCTTGTCTATAATGGGCTGTGAAGCATGTTTTGAGGATGCGCAATGCAGATGCGTCGGAACTATTCGGGAGATGGGGAGACGACGGTGTTTGTGGTAGTGGTTGGGGAGGGGGGGTTACGCCCCTCCTTCGTATTGTTTCCATTAAATTCCTGAACTGTCTGTATTGGCAGTATTGGCGCAATGGCTCTTTTTACAGCGCGATATCAGACGCCGCGCATGGGCCCATTACTGATTTCTATTGTAGTATAGGCTGGATCGCGGAACCGGGAGCCTGTCGGTGCCACCACCGGCGGCCATTGCTTGACATCGGGCAATACACGCAAGTCTATGGGAGAAACACACGAAGGTAGGAATATTGAAGCTTGTACGCGGTGCTGGAAGGCGAGTATGTGATGTGCTGCGATCATTACATCGGGTGTTTGGAAATAGAATCGGTACCTGTCAAGCGCTCAAACGCCGATTAAAAAAAATGTGCCGGGGCAGCACCGATTGCGCCGGCGTTGCTTGCTTCAGTTGCTAAATAAATGACCCGTTCTACATATGAACGACAGGCTCCGGGTTTTAGTTCGTCAGAAGAGCCTTCACTGCATTTCAAAGCAAAAGCCTGCACCAGAAGTACTCTGTACAAGCGCCTTAAACGATGCGAGTGCCCCCAGTAAATGTATTCTAACTTATCGTCTGCTAAGCTCTGACGACTTCGAGATCACAGATGACTCCGCATTGACTCTCGGCAACCCTTTTCACATTGAACCGCATCACAATTTACGCCCAACAAAGTAAGAACCTTCAACCCTCAACCACAAAACATTTATTTAAAAAATATTAACATTCTAACGCTTTTAATATTTGCTCCCAGAATGTTAACTGCGATTTCTAGAAAACACGATAAAAGTCTCATCGTGGAGAACAATCTACTAAGGTAACAAAATTGCGGTTTTCCCCATTTCTCCCATAGACTCCCACGCATTAACTTGGTGCCAAGCGATGGCTGCTGGTGGTGCCCACGCTCGACCCCAGAGAGACAAACCCTCGATCTGCGATCCAGCCTACTACAATAGAGTTCAGTGGGGCCCACAGCCTAGTCACTCGGCATTCCTCGTAGAACATACCCCGTAGAACATACCCTGTAGAACATACCCCGTAGAACATACCCTCCTGCACAGAAATCACTACCCAGAGAACAGGAAAGAATACTCCGTGCACTACAGGTTAACACTTTCCCCACCCCACCAGAAATCACCTCCTAGCCCCCACTGACTTTTCTCCGCAATGCCGCTTCTGCGGAGAACCCGGGTCCCTCCGACATATGGTAGGAGGCTGCTCCCAAACACCACTAGATGCCCCCATCCTCTACCCCACCACAAAGCTTTGGGAGAGAGCCTTGGCCAGCTCCGACCTCGACGATCAGCTACGACTGGTCGCGAGGGCCCAAGACGCGGCCCGAGCTCAAGGCATCCTGGACTAAGGACGCCTCCCGAAGCTTCTTTTGCTCAATAAAGATGTTTATTCTCTCTCTCCTCGCCTGGGTGACGAGGGCTATAAATGTATACGCATTTCCAGCGTTTGTCACCCAGGCGAAGAATGCCGAGTCACTGGGCCGTAGACGCATGCGCGGCGCTTGATATTCCGCAGAAGAGAGCTGCTGCGCATGCTCAGAACGCGTTTCATAGCTGCGCTAGACAAAGATGGCGGCTCACAGAAGGCGATTATTAAAAAGGTCTATGCTGAGCTAAGTGCAGCTTTTGCAAAATCTCGATCCCCATTTCTGAGAAGAAGAAAAAAAGTTCCGCACATTCCACGTTTGCAGTAACTACGTCGCTTTCCCTCCTCCTAAGCAAGTAGATCCTTCAAACAACAAATTAAAAGAACAAGAAAAACGTTACTGGTTTATTGTGTTTTTTTGGGGGGTTGACCAGCTTCTCGTTCGAGCGGCCAGCCCCGATGCGCCTGGCCTGCGGACTAAAAGAGCGTCCAGAGAAAGATCGTCGTACCAGGATAAAGAAGGGCGCCACGACGGCCCAGCAGAACTTCCACCAGCAGCCCACGGGAAAGCCCAGCATCTCCTGGATGTCCTCGGAGAATCGGCGAATCCCTGCACGAATCACCTGCACGTTCAGTGCGGCGCCTGGAACGTGACTTTGACGGGTGTTTTAGCGTCCTCTTCCGCCCATGTCTAGAAAGCACGATGTAAGATGCCCTCTTTAGGTGAAGACACGGCGGGGCTGAACGCGCGGCGCGAGGAATCAGATAGTGTTCGTTCGACGGGCATCCGAAAGGCTGCATTATTCCGCGGCCACCGTGCCCGCGGCTGACAGTGTCGCCGGCGGCCAAACGGCGAAACTGTGTGAGAGCAAAAAAAATTATCTCGTTGCCATGACAGCCCGGTACACCTTGGTCTTTCTGCACGAGCAACAACCTCGCTGGAGCTCTCCGCGTGTGGAGCATGAGGCGGCACGAGCCGTCTTTGCCGTGCCCACGGGTCGACGAGTCATCTGCCGGCGCCGCTTGAAACCCTATACTCTGTTTCAGCTAGTGTTGTACCGCAGGAAAGGCTACAAGCGCGAGCTCTTTGCTCTAAAGCACATCTCGGCGGCACATGCTCTCGTGCACCAAGGGCAGCTGCCAACGCTATGAGCTCGCGCTTCTAGCCTTCGCTGCGGTACAAGATAAGGTGAAACGAAGTATAGTGAGAGAGAGAAAGAGAGAGAGTGAAAAGCGAACTTTATCTGAACTGCGCGAGGAGCGCGCTGTCCTCACCTGAAGAGTATTATCTTATACCGTGCTAGAAAGTGATGCCGAAGTGGCATCATCAGTGGACCCACTCATCAATTGAGGAGCCCTACTTAGGACGAGACCACGCTGGCGCCATCTATCGGGTAGCACTTAAACTCTAGCGATCTGCATATATCTATTTTTAATGCGAATAGCATTCTTTGGCTACTTCACGCACTTTTCGTCTATGTATCTATCTGGCTATCTAACCTCTAACGCCGCGGGTCGATAAATAAGTAAAAAAGACCGGCGCCGGCTGGGATTCGAACCGTTGACCCTTTAATCAGCAGGCAGACGCGCTAACCACAGAGCTATGAAGGCAGTCATTCAACGCACTCTAAACGGTTGTTTATATCTTTACCATAGGACGCGCTTTACAGCGCTGTCACAGCTCACCCTCTCCCGCGCTCGGGAGAGGGTGATGTAGCGGCCGTGCTCAGCCTCACGAGAGCGGAATGAGCCCTCGTGCATGGAACGCGCGCACCGGTAGCTGTGACAGCGCTGTAAAGCGCGTCACAGCTACCGGTGCGCGTCCGTAAAGTGCGTCCTATGGTAAAGATATAAACAACCGTTTAGAGTACCGTTGGTTGAGACTAGCTGAGACGCCAGCAAGTCTGGTCGGTACCATTTTGAGTGTTTGTGCGTATGGCGCGTGCTTTGCTCTCCTTCCTAAGTGACACAAACGCACGTGCTGGGCTGCGGAGATCGTGCGCAAGGCTGTGAAAGTGTCAACAAATTTAGAATCGCCTCAAGAGTGGGCTGGCGTATCTAGAGTGTGCCGGCCACCTGACGAACGCGCATAACTCCGCACCGTTT
Organism: Ixodes ricinus; assembly: GCA_037355805.1. NCBI lineage: Eukaryota > Metazoa > Arthropoda > Arachnida > Ixodida > Ixodidae > Ixodes > Ixodes ricinus. The sequence goes on along the minus strand of JAZHYW010058856.1, from coordinate 15,873 downwards.
GATGCTATTCGCATTAACGTAGATAATCATTCCCAAAGGATGGGTTCTGCTGATTTTTTTACCTACTATTCTTTAATCATGGGCTTGATAAATTCTAACAATGTTATAAGCAACGATTTCTCATAAATATCGTGTCGATTTAATCTCGCATATACTCCAAAACCTTCGGGTCTATTGGCGACGTGAGCGATCGAAAGCGTCGCTGTGGTCGGCCCACCACAATTGGCCGAATGCTGACTACGACGTCAGCAAAGGATGTCTCATCGACGGAAATAAGAGTAATGGAAGAACTTCAGTTTTGGCGGTGTCGACAGTGTTGCTTTGAGAGCGCTATGATTTCAGGCTTCCACCATGCCCATTACAAACACCATCGAACTTGTTGTTCACAAGGTAATGACGTCACGAAAGGTAACCGAACGAGGGCGCCACCGAAACATCTCGCCGCTAATACCGAAGGTTTTGGAGTATCCTGCAGATCGAAAATGTTTCAGAGTCATCCAGTAGACGGCGCCAGTATGCCAGCCTGTTCTCCCGTCATAAACAGTTACGAGAGGCTGCAACGCTGTCGAGCACACTAAAAGAAAGAGAAAAAAGTGTGAACCAACCTTAAAATATGGAACAAACACCCTCCCCCCCCCCACTCCCCTTTTCCCATTCCTCCCGAAAGATCGCCCGCCTCATATATTTACCTTTTGTCGCTTCAATAGGGGTGGGCGTTTAATCGTTATTTTACGGTAGTGACAAATTAAGACGTCATATGTTAGCTATGCAGGCTGTCCTCGTGCTGTATGTAAATATTCGCGCAACATATTGGACGTACCATAAATCCAGGAGACAGCCACAGCCTCAAAGAACACGGCGATCAGGATGGAGTAGCTGGCAGCATACCGGTCCAACATGTTCACCACGTACACGCCTCCCTGGAAGCAATACAAATCCATCGCACGTAATAAAGTGGTTAGATGCTGTCAGAAAATATTATTGAGACGAAGGCTGGCGCCGGCGAAAAGGTGCATGTAACGAACGCCAAACAGTATCTGTTGACGGAAATCGGATTACAGGGGCTAGGTTAGACATTTAAACGCATTTTCTAAAATTTCAAGGAAGTGACATATTTGCGTCTGATTGGAGGAGGCCATTGCCTCCACCAAGGAGACGGCCATACGTTACCTCTGTGACCTTTCAAAACGCGTATGTAAATGTCCAACCTAGGTGCCCTGATCTCCAGTTACACCTACTCCCAAAGTGCATTAGAAGCCTGAATCGTACCTATATTACCGATGAAGCCCCTTGATCTGTTTTATCAAAGGGCCGTAATGTCACCAAAACGGAAAGCTATTTTTTGTATTGATCTAAAAGATGAGAAAAACCGAATTACGAACACGTAGACATTTAAAATTTGTTTCTCAAGATACAGAGTTAATTGCCTTTGTTTGCTTATCAGTCATTCCTTATAGGTATGCTTGAATCTGTACACAATAAAGCTGCGCGCCTTATACTCTAAAATTTCAAACGAGAAAGCAGCGTCTAAGAAATTTACAGTACCGTAGAACGTGTGCGGGTCGGTTCATCCCCCAATCGACTAAGCAACAATATTGTAAACCCGCGTGTTACACTTACCCGCAAACAAATAACAGTTGTAAGCTTACCAAAGCTACTCCATGAACTAACCTTTACTATGTATTCTCCATTGCAACTTCTGCCCGCACTGTGGAACGGGCTGCCTGATAGCATTGTTACTGTACCTAACACAAATTATTTCAGAGATACGCTTAAAACATATTACGTGATCAGATGCTGAAGTGTAGCATATGCGTGCAACTGATTCTTCTTGATTTTGCACACCTCCTATTATGTAAACCCCCGAAACAGGTATTTTAAGGGAAATAACAATTGAATTAAATTAAATTAAATTAACTCAAAGAACACGGAGCCGAAACGTACAGTCTGGCTAGAATTCGCAACGAGGATGTTTCCATTTTATATATCGATAGAATATTCTATTTCAGCTGTTCTGCGCAGCGTTCTGGTTTGCAAAAGCACGAGTTCGTGGGGTTCAGAATGTGCTTACTTTACTTCGCGCGAGTGAACTTGCGAACAACTAATTTAAGCTGTATTTTCATACCAGCATGCCTCTAATATCGCTGCATAGAACTTGTGAGAAGGAATCACGTTCGTTTCATATCTACGCCGAAAAGCTGTGGAAGAGCAAGAGACGAGAGCGCGCGGAGACGTCGGAATGCCGACCTCTGATTAGAACGATTAGGGGTAGAGCTAAAGCTAGCTGCCTTTGTCTCCACTCCACTCGTCGGACGAGTTCGAATGCGGAACACCGGCGTTACATAGGCCGACGTTCTGAATTAGTGACTGACGTCACTAATCCAGAACGTCGGCCTTGTTGTTTAGGAGGTGTGGCCGGTAGGTGACTTCGGGGAGCTGAAAGGCGTCCTTCGGGATATGTTACCTGGGTGCAGCTGGCGAGCCCGATGATGAAGTAGAGCGTGAAGAGGCCAGCGACGAAGAGCTCCCTGTTCCTCTTGACGAAGGGGTACTCGTCACTGAAGCCCGTGATGATGGCTTCGGAGCCCCTGAACTGCGCCGGTCAACCGGGTCGGCATGTAAAGTGACCGTGCAAAACTTTTGGAGTTCGCTCAAATACTCGTGGCAGTTATTCTCTGTCACGTCTAAGGTAAATAACTGAAAACCAACTTGGCTTGCGCGCATTAAATTCTTTTTTTTTTTAGTATTAAGCAATTGAAGTTTGGGCGTTTCCTAATCGCTTTAACTCTTACACCGTCTTCCGAGAAGAGGAACAGTTTTGTTCTTATCGGGTAGGTGGAGCCACTAAAACTGCATATAGTACAATTTTGTCAATGATATGAGGCCTTTGACGCATTTACTTATGTTGAAACGACAATATTTAAAATAAATAGAGCCTTAAATTGAGCACATAATGTTACATCTTGTCAACAAATTACAATACACCCAACTTGACGTACGCCATAGTTCCAATGGCCGCCACTCGCGGCTGCAAATCGCTGAATATTCCCGTTGTTCGCTTGGCTCTTACGCAACATAATCGCGATATTTCAAAATAATGAGGCGGTTTCTCCCCTTCTTGCGGTAATATATACAATGTGAAAATGAAAAACTGCAAGTAATTTCAAAGTTCAAATTGTTGCATCGTCCATTTAAGCGCCAGATATGGCCGACACCAGGTTTATAGCGCGCACTACCCTCACCCGCATCTCAAAAACGTATAACCTTAATTTCGATTAAACAATGGTGCGAATCCCTCAAAGATAGGATAACACACTGCATGAACTTCTGACTAATATATGAAAAGCAAACCCTAGATTTTGTTTTATTGGTTTACGAACAAAAACGGCATGGCAATTAAAAACGCCTGCAATACTGTTTCATCTGTTCGCTATGCGTATTCTCGCTACATTCGTTATTCATTAATGCTCAAATGGAAAAGAAAATCGATCTTAAAATTTAGTTTTATGGTTGTAACATTCAGGCCAACTTAACAGACAGCAATTATCTGATTTTAATTAAATCGTTGGTAGCCACAAAAATAAATTATTACACGAAAAAAAAACAATTGCCGTGCCGTTTGTATTTACGCACAATAAAATCCAGGATCCTGCGTCTTAGCTACACTCTAAAACTTTAAAAACAAATAGGTATAATGTAACAACAAGCACAACATGAGCATGTAAAGCGTCATGCGCAATGCCACATCGCAGATATTATCGTAGTTTGTCCAGTTCTCTTGGTAGATAGCAGTGACTGTCGTTTTTTAGAGCGGCGCTCTTAGGCGCCCGTTTCCGGCTTGAGCTGCGTCGCCGTCGGCCGGGTAACTGCGCGTTGCATTGTGGGACGTTTTCATATTGACGTCACACGTGACGTCACGAGTGACGTCACGAGTGGTGTCACGAGAACCAGGAGTGACGTCACACGGCGCCCAAACTTAGCGGGAATATTTCTCCGCTAAATTTAGCGGGAACTGTAGCGAAATTTTCCCGTTAAATGGGAGGGGGAGCAGAGAAGGAGAAGGACGGGCATACCCACCTCTCCGTACCCTCCTTCCTCCTCCTCAAAAGCTTCGCTGCGATTCGGCATTACAGAGAATTGTAGACGTCTTTAATTTTTTTTTTCATTTTTTAATTTAATTTGCGCGTAAAAAAAACGAAAATGCCCCCCCCCCCTTTTTTTTTTTTTCTTTCCAGCCATGGAAGAAAACGAAGAGGAGACCTCACCGAGCTGTCCAGTCCGAGTGTGAGCAGCATGAGGAAAAAGATGATGGCCCAGAAAGTGGACCCAGGCATGGCGGCGATGGCCTCCGGGTACACGATGAACACCAGGCCGGGCCCTGTCGAGAACCATCACTAAGCCACGGTCACACTGAGAATACACCGTACAAAAAGACATTTCTGCATCTGAAGCCTGTTCCTTGCACGACCGGTCACAGTGATCCTACAAAAACTGCCTGCAGACATATTCTACATACGTACAAAGCAGACGTGATTTGAAGGTGCTAGAGGCTACCCGTGAAGCGTCTCCGCAGATACTCCTGCATGCCATCGTGTCTACAGAGTACACATTGTCTTCTGTATTATGTACGAGCAGCGCGTGAGTGCGGCTTTAGGCTTACTGGCCGCCAGGACAATCTCGTCATCAGATATATACTGTCTGTATACGGGAAGAAACTGAAGGAGAGGAGGAAACGAGAGCGCGGGGACGCCGGAGCGCCGATCTATGGTTGGAATGATCAATGAGTAGAGGCAAGGCTAGACGCGTCCTTGTTTTTACTCACTGCCCGAACGAGTTGGAACGCGAACGCCGAACGCTGATTGTCGGCGTTTGGCGTTCCAGCGCGCTCGAACAATGAGTAGAGACAAAGGCAGCTCTAGCTTTGCGTCTACACACTCCAACCAGAACTGGGAGTTCTGATGTTCCCGCGCGCTTTCATGTCCTCCTCCTTTTCTACCGGTATGCGAAGCGCAACTTCGTCTGCGTCTTGCAAGCCGAGCTCTGATTGTGCTGGATGCGTCGAGGCCTACCCACTATCATTTCAGTCAGAGCCAACCAGAGCTCGGCGTTGTTCTGACGTCACCGCAACTGCTGCGCGACAAGCAGACGAACTTGCTCTCCGCATAAAGAAAGAACAGTCCTTCATAAGGACAAAAAAAGAAAGTTCTCACAAAAGAAGAAATAATAAGATCCTTTTTTCTTTTGTTTTAAAGATGTATTTATGGTTTCTTTAACTGCTTCCCCAAAAGCGCACACCATATCAACCGAAGATTCCACCGATTTGATTTCGGCCAGATATGCTGTCTTATTGTTTGTTTGTTTGTTTGGTGTTGCCCAGAGAAAAGTGGGGTAGCCGGGAGATGTGTGGGCCCCCTTTATGGGGCAAATCGCTTCCCGGCTAGTGGATGGGGAAGCCGAGTATGGTTAAAAGATATCGGGGGGGGGACATTTAGCGGGAGGTTCAAATTATTGGCATGGTATAAAGTTTCGCATAATAGTCCGTGGTGTTTGAGCTCAAGTACCGCGTGTCTGGCACCTTAGGGGGCGCTGGTTCTGGACCGTTCGACGTGTTCGCCATGTGACGCCATGCTGCTATGTAGCTTGTCTCGAGCAAGTCGCTCACATATTGGTGCTGCCATAAAGGAATAGTTCAGCCTGCACAGCCTTCGTGACTCGTTAGTCCGGTACCCACAACATAGTCTTCAAACGGATACAATTATTTTGGCTTCTTGTTCCAGACGTTCCTTCGTAGACGGTCCATCAGGTCTGTCTTCCGTAGAAACTTCAGGAACAAGGCGTGAAGTTGGGCTAGTTGGTTCATAATGCAAACTTTGAAACAGCGCTAAAAACACAAGAGACAAGAACGAGAAGTAGACGAACACGACGCTGACTGGCAACTGAAGTTTATTCCTGCGAGGAATGGAAAGGAAAACATAAAAGATGCACGATAGATAAAACATGATCCACCCCTTGAGGCACGCCCGAGCACTTAAACGAATCTGCCGAATTTCTTAATGAAAGAGACTTCGTCATCCACCAAAGCCACAGACGGGGCACTAACACACGTGTCCGCTCCGTAGGTAGAAATAAAAAACGCCTCATCAATTTCTCTAGTCACTTTGTTGCGGTGACGAGCCAGAATCTTAATCTCCGTGAAAACCGGAGAACACGAACACCTATCGCAGTGAACTGCAAGGTGTCCCGACGGTGAAGACCGAAGGGAAAGGGAATGCTCCCTGGCCCTAACATTGACACACCTCCCCGTTTGACCTATGTACACCTTGCCACATGACAAAGGGATCAGATAGACGACACCCGTCGCGCACGTAACATACCGGGTTCGGTGGCTAACCTCACACCGAGGCCCAGATGACCCAACACGATTAACTGCGGCGCAAAGACGGGACAACTTTGAAGGGGCTGAGAACACAACAGGCACGTCAAACTTCTCAGCCACCTGCTTGATCCTATGTGAAAAAGTGTGTACATAAGGCAGAACAACCGGCCTGGAGGGCATCCTCCTCTCCTCTCAAACTCAAAAGACTCTAAACACTTTGAGAAGTGATTCTGCAACACCCACGACCACAGCCTGAAGCCAGCAGAATGCAATCTGCCAGCCGAGAAAAGCTTTTTCGCAGCTGGCAGATTGCATTCGTGGCTTCCCGTTGGCTGTGGTCGTGTGTGCAGAATCACTTCTCAAAGTGTTTAGAGGTCTTTTGAGTTTGAGGGAAAGGAGGAGGATGCCCTCCAGGCCGGTTGTTCTGCCTTATGTACACACTTTTTCACATAGGATCAAGCAGGTGGCTGAGAAGTTTGACGTGCCTGTTGTGTTCTCAGCCCCTTCAAAGTTGTCCCGTCTTTGCGCCGCAGTTAATCGTGTTGGGTCATCTGGGCCTCGGTGTGAGGTTAGCCACCGAACCCGGTATGTTACGTGCGCGACGGGTGTCGTCTATCTGATCCCTTTGTCATGTGGCAAGGTGTACATAGGTCAAACGGGGAGGTGTGTCAATGTTAGGGCCAGGGAGCATTCCCTTCCCTTCGGTCTTCACCGTCGGGACACCTTGCAGTTCACTGCGATAGGTGTTCGTGTTCTCCGGTTTTCACGGAGATTAAGATTCTGGCTCGTCACCGCAACAAAGTGACTAGAGAAATTGATGAGGCGTTTTTTATTTCTACCTACGGAGCGGACACGTGTGTTAGTGCCCCGTCTGTGGCTTTGGTGGATGACGAAGTCTCTTTCATTAAGAAATTCGGCAGATTCGTTTAAGTGCTCGGGCGTGCCTCAAGGGGGTGGATCATGTTTTATCTATCGTGCATCTTTTATGTTTTCCTTTCCATTCCTCGCAGGAATAAACTTCAGTTGCCAGTCAGCGTCGTGTTCGTCTACTTCTCGTTCTTGTCTCTTGTGTTTTTAGCGCTGTTTCAAAGTTTGAAACTTCAGGACTTGTTATGAAGCTTCGGTCCGCAGATCCGCGCGATGCAGTTGGAGAAAAGATATTCGAAAGTCGAGTAGGGAAGATCACTAAGTTGTACCAATGGCAGAGGCCCTTCCGCTCGTCTGCATCTCCGAGCAGGAATGAAGCACGTGTCTGATATCTTCCTTTCCCTGAAGTATTGGCAGTTGGGATCGTTTCATCCTTTCCAGTTTGCCAAAAGTGGATCAGGTGCTGGCGCAATTCTGACCCCAAAGGTGTAATTAGGCCACCTCATCCCTGAAAGCTTTCCATGAATTTCAGGAAAGTATGACCATCCGCAAACCCCTGAGTGAGCCCGGCGCTTTAGGACAATACACGCGAAGAAAGCCTGCACGTAAAGCTTCATTGTACCGTCGAATGGAGATCGTATGCGAGTGAAGTCTGTTGCCTGTTCGCAAGGACATCAGCTCTCCATTGCCTAAATTCAGTTTGTGCTTGTAGCCACTGGAAAGCTAACTTGCCAACCTATCTTCTTTCAGCCAACCTCGCAGTAGCCACCGTTGTTGCCACCAGCGAGGTTTGCTTTTCCGATTGTTGGAGGATATTTAATTAGGCTGCTCTGGAGTGAGTCAATATTATTGCTTTTCTTGGTGGCTGAGTTGAAGTCGCAATTTCAGTGGCCTTCACGTTGCTACCATACCTACCGTCGTCGAGGTTGTGTCGAAGTTCAGCCGATCCGCAACGCAGGGTATCCTGTCGATTATATTAGAAATAACACATTATGAGCGAATTTATAGGCTTCATTATTTTTTGCAGTATAATAAGTGCTTCTGTTTGGGACGACGTCCCGCCGCTAGAGAGTTTAATTCTACGATCGCCTTAACTGCACGAAAACTCTTTGGTTCTGCAGAAAAGTAAACTGAAGCCTCACAAAATGTGCATGTCTCATATCCGTCTTTGTTTTCGTCTTATAAAAAATAAATAAAAGCTGAACGTTGTCTGAAGCTTGTTGTCTTCCTTTACTTCGTGAGGTGTACGCGCGATAGAGCTCCGGCCGAATTGCGAAACCTAAGAAATACGGTTTTACAAAGGCAGAAGTTTCGCAACTTGGAAGTATCGCTATTCAATCACAATTTCTATAGCGGTTTGACGGATTGCCCTGTCTTCGAAAGACTCAGTTTCGAGAAGCGTTTTTATTTTGGATTTTATTAGATGTCTACGTGAAGCTCAATAAGTGTGCCATAGAAAACTTCGGAAAGCAATCATATTTGTGCCTCGATCCGTTTTCTACTCATTTCAAAAAAGGCCCCTCAGAAAAATCCTGCTTCCGATTTTCTGGTTCTGTTGTATGGGATGTTTACTTGCACATCACCCCCCATATGCTCAGCTATAACGGAAAACGACCTTGGAAATGCAAGCGTTTCAAACAAGACTGCGTAGCACATTTAGCGTAATTTGTTCAGAAAAAGACATAGAACTATTAGTTTCCGCTTGAAGCCCCTTGCTTCCTCAACTTGTGCAATCAGACTGCCATCTAATGAGTTTGATTTAGAACCTCATAGTCTTTTTTTTCTTCTTATACTCCCACCCATCCCTTAGTTTATACAACTGCCCCCCTCCCCCTTTTTTTCAGCACGTGACGTATTTTTAGCTTGAGTTCTCCCCGAGAGCCATGTTGATGAACTTTCGTCGTATTTTCTCTAAGCTCACGACAGTCTTTTCCAGCTAGGCCGAACACTTTGCTTGATAATCGACCGCATGTTCCGGAGTGGTCGACAACACAGAGGAGCATCGGCTGGTACTCGATGTCACACATACCCGTCTTTAAAGGGGTACGGCAATGACTTTTTTTACTGGTTTTAATATGCACCGAATCTGAGCGCACTAAACGTAGTAACTTAATGAAACTTTTCTTTCTCGAATTTCGATTTAGTTTAAAAGTTATAGGCAAATTAAAATTACAAAAACAAGCAAAAAAATAACCTTCTTCATGACGTCTTTGGCCGCTTGAGTGGCTGTGAACCTATAGAGGAGGGTTAGTGAGCTCAGCGAGCGCTCACGGCTGCCGCACTCCGTGTCGACGGCTCGAGAGGGCGCCACTAAAGCAGGTTCTGGATAGGCTATATGAAGCGGGCAGGCAGGGCGGCTCGCATTGCATTTGCTGCGCGATTAAACACTAATTCGGCATGACACTTCATTGGACACAAACGACAGCAAACACGGGGTAAAGGTCAGTTCAGAACGGGAGCTACTTCGCGCTGCCATACCACGAAACGGCCAAACAGCAAGTCAAACCTGCGCCGAGGGCCTTCGGAACGCTCGGAACCGGTCGGATCCTCGAGTCCGTAAACGATCGCAGCGCCACCGCGTACATCCGGGACCTTTCTACGCTCGCCGCTCGTCGGAGCCTGATCCCACTATTCCTTTCTAGTACGCGCCGCCTTTTTTAACGCTTGGTGGCGGGTATGTCGACGGGTCATTTCTGGTTTCCGGAATTTATAAACTGCATTTGTTTCTTTTCTGATCTAAAATACTGAACAAAATCTAATTTTATAAATAATTGAAACGGTTCACGCCACTTATATTTTGTATTTTGTCTAAAGAAGCTTTTAGCGGCTCTGACCAGTAGTAAGCCCAGGACCAAATAACTCACATTTCGCGCGCTTTCGACACCGCCGGTCGCCCCGTGGAGGAGGTTTCCGCGTCGTCCGGTTAAAATATGACGCACTGATATTTAGTTACTCTCTCCGTGCCCGCTGGCTTGCCCGAACCCCAAGAGAAGTAGAAACCGCAAAAAAGGTAGACGCTTAAATATGATTGCAGGGCCCTTGCAGTACAAAACCGCATGTAAGCGATTTGGCGAGAGACGAGACAAGCGACGGCGAGCCGCTTCGCCGTCGCTCGGTCAGTCGCGCGACGAGACAAACCGCATGAAAGCGACGGGAGGAAACGACAAAGGCGATGAGCGACGTTTCCTGGAAATCAAAAACCGAGGCGACTGACCAACGAGCGACAGTGAGAAATCTTCGTCGTTCGTCGCTGACTCTCGTCGCTGTCACCGTCGCTCGTCTCGTCGATCGCTAAATCGCTCACATACGGTTCAACCTTGTAGTAGGCCCGTTGGCGGCCAAAATGTTCTCCGTACATATGTGCCACCGGGACGACTTCAAGAGGAAACAAATCAGAGTAAGTTTAGTTTATGCGGCCTACTGAAAAAAGCCGACAAACAAAAACAAACACGACGCGAATAACTAATCGTTTGCACGCGAACAAACGGCGGAAACGGTGTACACTGTTCATCAACATGGCGAAACGCGGCCATACCGAAAAAAGCGTTTCGTAGTATTTTATTACGCATGAGCCGGCTTACTTCTCTCGCAATTCGACTGACGACGACCGTGTTTTACTGCAGAAAGCATTAACTGTTTCACTGGAGCGGGCTGACGTCATCAGTCTGAAGCGCGAAAACGGCAGATAGTTTCCTTCGGTTCCACTGGCTGGCGCGGGCTCCCATTGGCCGCTGCGCTCGTCAGTTTCACGACCGCTCACCCCATGTCGCTGCGTGTCCATTAGTGCGGAGCGTGCAAGGTCACCAGGGAGCACACGCGCCGACCGGCGACGAAAAGTACGCAGCAGACGAAAACGGAGCAGACGAGCTGCTCGCATGTTTTCGCATTCACAACTCATAAGGAATGCTTAGGTGTACCTCGATCTTTTTTACAATGTTTTTATCGCCGAATAACTATTCGTGCTGTAGGGTCATTGCGTGACTAAAGGGTTCGACGGTGCTCCATGAAAAACTTGGGTCCGCGTTTCGACTGCAGGCTGGAACCGCCTGTACACGCTTCGCTCAGCAGAAATACGCGCATTCAAACAAAAAGTGCAATAATGGACGTGAGTTTTTGGTTTTTTCCCGACTTCAAATGTTTAGGGTACACGGCTTCAGGAAACGTAAAGCCGCTGTCACACCGCTAAATACACATCATACTCAAAAGAGAGCCTGCAGACACTGTCTGAAATCTTCCTCGGATGACGGTCACGTTGGTCACACAGGAACTGTCTGCAGACATGTTGGAAGCATACATGCGTGCATGAAGCAAAACATGCTTCAAACATGTGCTTGAGGCTTGCCCGCAGATAATTCTTCCATCGCGTCTGTGGCGAACACCGTGTATACAATGCATGAGGCCGTGTAGCTGCAGCCTAAATGCCATTGGAATCGTTTCTTTCATAGTCCGCCTTGCGCAAAGTTTTTCTTTCATAGCCCGCAAATGCTGCAAATTATTTTATTTTTTATTTTCTGACGCAGCTGCCTACTTTGCGTATCACACGGCTGTAAAGTGCGGTAACCCACGACACCGGCAGCTCGTATACGCTGGATTGCCAGTTTCTAGAATGCGTCCCGAAACGCCTAAAGGGGGCAGCTGTCAAAACTGTTGTCGTATAATTCGTTGGATAAAAACGTAGCGCAGGCGTAATTTTGCGCCTATAAAGTTCTATCGCTCATAAATAACATAGGCGGTAATACTGTAAAACAAAACAGCCTTATACGCTCACCATTGTGAAAGCACGAAAGAGCAGGGTTACGGGCTGTACGAAGGCGAGCTCGTGGTTTCTCAAGGTATACTTCTCAATTGAGATATAGAGCCTGGGGTATTCGCACGGGGGTTGAAATCTCTTCCTTTGCGCCCCGGGATGCGCATCACGTGGTAACAACGTCACGCCTTTGCGCGGAGCCGTGCCGACGTAGACATCCCGGAGGGATCGGAAAGCTAATTTGCTCTGGCTGCAAAAACTTGGCGTGGGATCTCTTCGCACTTGAAGGTATTTTGTTCGCGTGTCTGGCAAATTTACAGATTTTTGCTCAGCGGAACACCGATGCAGGAATAACCGGAATCAGTGTTTACCGATGCTCACTCGCTCGGCTGCAATCTGGTTACTGACATCGCGGCGGCACATGTTAGTGGATAGAAGTCGTCATCTCGTTTGCTGTACGGCTTCGTCTGACAAGTATAACTCGCCAGGCTTGCCGCCAACGTTCCAGCTTCATGGGACGAGAGCGTCGCGATGTGCAGCGCGACCAATTTATTATGAGGCTTTGGCATCATGCTGGTGGTTGCTACGTCGCGCTAAAGGGAGTCTGGCGGACTTCCGCCTGGTGCAGACTGTTTGATAAGAGCGGTATACTGCCGCCAGTTTAGGCTGATTACCGCAGCGGAAGTCCATGACGTTTGCTTGTAATTCAGGTTGGTTACCTTCGTGACCCACGTTTCAAGGGCGATCAGCGGGTATGTTCTAGCACGGCGCTGGACGAGGCCGCAGACGATGTTTCATGAAGGTTTTGGAATAGGAGGGGCGACTGGTACATAGGCGCAATAGCTTGCCTTTGGGATACAGTACTACCGAGCAAAGTGTTGACACGAATACTATAACTCGCGTAATCGAAACATGTCTGTTGAGCTAGCCGATGTCTGTGGAAGCAGTGCGCAGACAATCACATATAGGCCTAGAGGTCAAATTGTTGTTTTTTGGTTGCCCGGATATCCCAACCGAAACGGGGGGGGGGGATTGAACTTAAAGCCGTCGAGGTCTGTGCACACAATTGCGCGGGGCATTCACTTAGATGCGTCAAACGACGATCAATCGCACTGCCTCGGTCACACATAACATCCAGAAACAAACAAGGCCTAGGCCTAGTCAAATTCTGCCAGTCATACAGAGAAAGAGAACATCTTGGCTGCCGGATTATCAGCTAAAAGATAACCCTTTTTCTGTACGAGAGGATTTCCAATTCGACTTCGCGTAGCCCTGTACGGGAAAGTTCGAATGCGTTGTTACGTTTGTTTTTGATTGCGTATCATTAACAAACGTTTTTTTATCCGAGTTCAGTCTGTTTGCCTAACTTTGTTCAAGTACGCGTCAGACAACACAATAAAGACGTTGCCTTCATGCCAGCAATAGGTTGTCCAAATATTATCCAGTCTCTTTTCTCAACATTGAAAGAAATCGAGACAAATTTATAGCGTACTGGGGACATGACGGCTCCAGAAATCGTAGTTGAAACCTGCTATTTCGAGATAGCACTTATTCGATTTCCATTTTGATTTACCATGTTTTTTAGTTGACGGGTCTACAGTAAAATGTGTTTCGTTACTACAAGTATTCTTCTTTTGATTATCACCACGATGAATTGAGGCATTCAAATCGTTTGTAATATCACTGACTACGGTTTTCGGTATCTATTTTCTTCACTGTCATGTTTATTTTGGGAAATCGGTGTTTTCGGCAGATTATCGGCTTGCGTTGCAAAGGACTTATAATTCAGAAAGATTGCCGTTTATTGTATTAATACATTAAACGCGTCACACAATTAACCTACATATGAAAAAAGTGACGCTTTAGAACATGATATCAAAAATATTGACATGTACATTGTCAGAGACTCCGTCAGTCTGCATATTGTTCTCTGCGGCTGAGGAAACGCGTCCAGAAAATACGTTCATCGCCCAAGTTGAAGACGGGGATGGCAAGAAAATCGTTATTTTGATAGACTGGGTTATTCTGTGTTGTGCTGCCTGTGAAGTTGCCAATGCAAATTTGCAGATGGAATTTATGCAATGAATATTTATGTTCTTTAACGATGGTTTCTCAGGCAATGTAAGCAGCTAAACATGGCTCGTTAAAGGACGACTCCAAAGCACAAGACTTCGGGGTGACAAAATTGCCCTGGTGATGTGGGTGAGGGCAGAGCCCCCCCCTTCGGGCCACATCCCGCTGAGACGCTGTTTACGTGCCATGTAACGAGCGAGTAGGCATGTAAACAAACAATGCTCACGTTGCCTTTTATTGACAAATATTGTTGGGAATGGAGCGAGCGTGCTTTCGTTAGCCTCAATCTCCAGTTCCGCGCAGCAGCATCCCCCCCTCAGAGAATCTCTCAGCCTGCCCTCCGGGAAAATGTCTGCGCCGTTGACTTCCAAGGAGCACTGGGGCTATGTCTAGGTCAACGAGAGAAAGGGCTAGAAGATGGCTTCAGCAAGCTGCCAAGGTTGAATCTCGGTGTTCGGTTTCACGATTCAGAAAAAATTTGCAGTTACTCATCGGTATTTCTATCGGTATATACAACATTCTACTTTGATATTAAAGATCGTTTTCTGTGCTGATATGCTATTATTTACGCAGCGACTTTAACTTCTTATTGATTGGTCAACATCATACGCATCTAATTTGTTCCTGGATATACGTCCCACTTTGGGCTTCACGCAGTTAGTTGATCAACCTAATTTCCGGTCAAAGATTTCAGACACCAAACAATTCCGCTCCTTAATACCACTACTTTGACTGGATTCTCCAGGACGTATTTCTACTTTTTGATTCCGTTTCATCCCGTGAAACACTCCCATTAAAAAAACACCACGATTATAACAAGGTATGACTACGAATCAATAAATATGAGTTGACAACTTTCGACCAATTTCAACGCAAATTGTCTAAACGGCAGAAGAAAATTGTTATTTTTTTAACTAAAATAAATACTAGAATATTTCAGCCTCATCAGCCGTAGTACGGATCAGTTAGCGTTTACTGCACACGCTCTTTAACAATAAGAGAAAGGTTTTTTTTCAAAACGTGTTGGTATTTTCGGTCACACTTCAGATTCTTCTGTCAACTAACCATGTCCTCTTTTTAGCTTCGCCAAGAAAACTTCTCAGCCTCTCTTATTCATAAATATTTTCACTCACCACAATCTCAACCGGCGCACTACACAAGCCCCGACCGAACATCTTCAGCGTCTTCAAGGTACCCGCGGTTATCAGCGGCATTTCGGTCTTGCCAACGCTTTTAATTGTCCTCATCCATACGTCAGCGACTGGAACAGTCTTCCCAACTCTCATTGTCATGACCAAAATTTCGATTTTCTTTATTTTTCTCCTATAGCAACATACTTAGTCATTAGCTCGTTTCCATTTTAGGAGCGCAGTTGTCAGCGGCGTCGTCGGCGTAAATTCACGTCGCGACTTCCAATGTCGTAATCTCCAAGGTCAAGCTGCGATCTCTAGTCATTTTTACCCCCGAAATCTGCTGCACTTCGTCATGTGACTCCTCCGAGGTCACAAGGATTCCAGGTCACGCGATTCTCCTGCCTCGCACCTCCCTCTCAGGGAGTAGTTACAGGGAGTTAGTCAAGCTCATTTTTTTACAACATTTCAATTGTGCAAATTTTTATGTCTCGAGGAAGCATGCATTTGGCGTCTCTGTAATAATCTCCTTTCCAGGGGAATGCTCTGCTCCTTAAGGTAAAACAAATAATGAATGACACACTTAGTGGGCCACCTCTGATACCGGTCGGTGTGCCATGTAGCCCAGCATTCGCTGAAGATGACGAAGCCCGCCAGGAAACTCGTGGCGCTGTTCACCG
>JAZHYW010058855.1:0-10439 GCA_037355805.1 Ixodes ricinus | reverse complement strand
CGATCGACGCGCATGGCGTTTATTCAAGGAAGTCCGTAATCGCTGTTTGCTTCCGCAGTGCAGATCCAATTATAGCGCTCTCCAGGTTGCTCAGCTGATCGATGTGAACATCGCTCAGTCCCCGCTGCGTAGACCAGCTGCTTCAACGAAGCTTTGTGTCCCAAAGCCGTCGATGTCGAAACCGGAGGTTAGGGAGCAACCCCATCGCCGACGTCGTCTTTGTCGTCGTCATCGTCGTCGGACGCCGCGATGTCCTGGAAGGTCGGCCGCACCTCCCGCACGATAGCTTCATCGGAGGCGCTCTCCGAGACGATGACATCTTCGTCGGCGTCAACGAAGTCGTCCCACGTCTGCCCTTCCTCTGTCAGACTAGCAGCAACGGCTTGGGTCCACAGGGTCGAGTCGATGCTTTGCGCATCGTCTTGGCTTACTTCCGCAGGAGAAAACGAAATCCCAGCTTTTCGAAAGCAGTTCTTGATGCTGCCATGACCTGACCTCCATCCAGGAGGCCTTCAGCATTTCCGCCGCGTTCATGAGAGAAATTGTCAGCCGAGGCCCTTGCGCACTTGGTCGGCCGATTGCGATGAGCAGCCTTTCGATGACGCGGCAGGGGTCCGCTGATGGGGACGTTCATAGTTCTGGCGTCGAGAAACCACTTGAAGAGAGCGTCTTCAACGTCTTTGTACGCGGCGTGCCGCAGCCGTTTCCGAGCACTGCAGTCACCATTCATGCTCATTGCTGCCATGATCTTCTCCTTGTCCTTGGCGATCGTCGAAATGGTGGACTTCGATAAGCCATATTTCTTGCACAGGTCGCCGTTTTTGCCCCGGCGCTCAGCTCCTGAAGGATTGAAGATTTTGTGCCCATGTCGATCGCCTTGCGTTTCTTCGCAGTTGAAGGAATGCCCGACATAACGATCGATGAGTCGGCGAGTGACCGAAGACTGAACGAGTGCACGGAGGTCGAGCGGTAACCCAAACGGCAAGCGGCAACACGCTTCAGACGGAACGAAACACAAAAGCGCGCGAAGCCACAGCAGCCACAGAACCCGAAAAAAGGAAGCGCAAAAAGAAAAAAAAAGGCTTTGCACACGGCCGCAACGCTTTGAGCAGAACGCGTGCAAAACATGGGGCTGGGAGGCCCGATTGTCTTGCTTTCCCCTTTCGTTCCTCTTCCCTCCCATCCCCCTCCCCAAGAACCCGACGCTGTCGGGGTGTTGCGCTGCCGGTGGTCCTCCTTCCGTGTTTCGCGCCTCCTCTCCCCTGCCTTATCTCCGCCGGCAGCCAAGGTCGCGGCGCCGTTGGCGCCGTTTCGTTCGTTCTATCCGAGAATCGCGCTCAGAAAGGGCCGTTAAAAGTGGGCCGTTTTGTGCAGGATTCTTGCGAAATATGTAGGGGGATGAGAAATTGTTCATATTAACCGAACGTTCGTTTTAAGTGGGGCCGTTATAAGTGGGCTCGACTGTATATGAAATTTTTTGAAACCATGCACAAATGAATAATTTACCATTTCACATACCTGTGGGGTGAAAACCTTTTGGTGTACCCAAGGAGATGTGTCAACAAGCGATATATAAGAAGACATGTCCGACGTTAATGCAAATATCATTGAAATTTGTTGCCGGGAGGCAACTACCAACTTATAATTCCATTTTCCAAATGGAGTACCACTTTGCCCTAGAAGCTAGGAAAAGTTGAAACAAATAGATAGTTGAGAGCAGATTCCTATTTTTAGCACCATTGACATGATGTTAATTCTCTGTCTACAATAAAAGATCTGCTTTGGCTGTAGTTTTTCTGGTTCTTAGCATGTACAGTGCAACCCACATATTACAATAGCACATATATTGATGTACCAGCTTATAACAATCAGTTTCTAGAGTTTAGACTGGAAATAATCGGTTGTTAATCCAGATACAACGATAATCGGTTATAACAATTGAAATTTCGGGTTTTCTCATTATCGTTAAAAGTGGGTTGCACTGTACCCATGTGAGAGGATGTGAGAGGATGTGAGAAGATGAGCCAAGGACTAGAAACTGCCCATCCAAGACATTCGGGGCCTAATTTTCTTATTAAAACCAACCTTCTAAACCTACTTCAGCAGGACTGAAGCTCCTTCCCTTCTCTCTTTGCCTTTGTAAATGGGAAGGGAAGGAGCCCACTTTGGAAAGCTTCCCGAAATAAATCAAGAAATGGTGTAAAGAGGCGATTGGGGAATCGAGATGTGGTGTCTTTGGCCTGGCTTGTTGTCTGGAGAGTTTGAAGTTTCCTTCCTTACTACAACCCATGGAGGTAGGAATAAGAGGAGGCAACATACCGGGTCAATCCAGCCAAATGAGAAAATCCCAAGTGAAGTAGAGGTCGTGGTCAATGAGAACGCCCCCAAGGGTGCCCAAGTACATCCAATAGCGTCCAAGGGTGCTCAAGTGCGTCCATTAGCGTCGTTTTAGTTTCGATCATTGTTGGGAGTGTGTCCCTCCAAACTGGAAGTGGTCCCCGGCTTCACCTCTGAAGCGTCGTGTCGCCTCCGCGTGCTTCCTACCTTTATGCTCTAGCCAAATGCAGTTTGGCTTTATAATCGTCAGCTAGTTTGACTGGCACCGACCCCACCTTGGAACTAGGAACGCTGTGTCTAGTACCTGGATGTCCCAACCGCCGGCGTCGAGCGTTCCGGCACTGTCGGCCGGATCGTTGCAGTGGGTTTGGCCGGTGTAATTCTGGAACACGCTGATGGCTTGGTAAATTCCGTCGAGAAGCGACTGGTCGTCCGTGAAGTTCTTCTCAAGAAACTTGCACGCCTCCTGGTGAGGAAAACGGACGTGTAGATTAATGATCGGCATGTTAGAAAAGCAGGGTATTGAAAACAAAATTGCATGCGTCCCCCCCTGCACCCCCAAAAAAAAAATTATTGTAGTCCTATTTTTTTTTTTTTTAGCCTCCATGTATTTGTAGTTTTGTAGTACGGTGCCTACAGAAATGCGTCCCCAACTTGTGTGTTTAGCGACATACCCATGCATCGAAAGTAGTCCTGAAGTGCAACAAATGACGTCACGAAAGCCGGAATATCGTGCTGTTGGATGTCGCAACTTGCGATGCTTGCAATTAGATAATAAACTCGCGTGAAAAGAAGAGAGAGAATGCGAGTGTTGTCCTTGTTGCGGCGTTCCAACTCCTGGCTGCGGAAGCTTCGGTCGACTCGAGCCGGGGAGTGCGACCTGCAGCAAAGCGCGCGTCTGCCACGTCCACCACCGCTGCTGCAAAACCACCAGGGCCGTGGCCGGCGACTTCGTCGGGCGGAAATTGGGGGACTATTTCTTAGGACGCGGTCTGTCACCTTTCTTACGTTTCTTCTAGTATATTTTTCAAGTTTCCTTCCCAATCTTGTGGTTTAAATATTCTGATTAGGACACACCAGTTGGAGATGCATTGCAGGCACCGTGACCATAGTACTCTGGTGCTGCATTTGTGCTGTAATGAGTGGCAGTTTCAGTTATAGCTCCTAGGCTAGCTCCGTACGCATATCATTGAACTTGGCGAAAGAGGACATCCCTCTTTCCTTTTTCCAACTGCTAGGTCTACGCCCTTGTCCCTTTCGGCAAGGGCTGTCCGTCCGTCGCTCTAATTGTCTCGAAGAGGGCCGTAGTGTCCGCCGCTTGCCAAGTTACGGTGAAACGAAATATAGATGGTGCACACTTTCGAAAAGGGGCACATTGCCGCGAGCGACGGCAGCGTTGCCATCACCAGCTGCCGTCTCGGCCAGTCGCTCTGAGCGCGTCTTTCATGTCGGCGGAGACCGTACCTACTGGAGAGTGGTTTGCCACCGTTACCTTGACGGGGTGTCCAGGAACCGGCCCAAGAAACTGGTTGGCGTACGGGTAGTTCACCATGGCGAGGTTGGTGTAGACGTCCACAAACCAGTCCCTGAGCACCGTGTAGTTGCTGGGGGCGAGTGGTTGACACAGACGGAACTGTTCTTCCAGAGCCTTGGCACCTTCCTCTGCGGAAAAGTGGTCGAGCCGGCGAAATGGAAACGTTGCAACAAATAACCCAAACGAAAAAAAAAAGTTGCGTTAGTTGCGACATTAATTTACCATTAAAGCGAGGCTAGGTGACACATTCGAAAATGCGTGGGAAAGGATGATCTCAATCGGAGGTTGCGAATGTAAACCTAAAGGCCAACGTCGCACCATTAATGGTACATCATACACAAGATGGTCTGCAGAGAGGCTCAGGCGTGCTTCTTTCTTAGATGACAGTAATGTCACACTGTACGAGAACTGGCTGTAGACATATTTGAAGCAGCGTACATACAGAAGCAAACATTCTTCGAACACGCTTCGGGCATGTCTGCAGACAATTCCATCATCGTGTTTGCAGTAAACACCTGTGTCTTGCACGACCAGTGCGACTCTGGCTCAAATTTTCCCGTCTGCCTCATCTCCGACGTTTCTCTCTGCCAAAGGGGAAGAGCGAACGGCTCTGCGAGAGGGGCTGGTGTCAAGAAAATGCGCGCTTGTTGCGACATTGTCTTGATAAAAAAAGAAAAAGATAATCGCACCTGTTGCCGCTTGGTTCCTCATGACTTCGAAAGATGTTCGGATCGCACTAGTGCATTGGTCCGATTCTTTGGCAAAGGCCTTTGTCACCACATCGTTGAGGGCGTTGCAGGGTGTTATCCCCGTAAACTGCAGTATGGGTGCGCTTGCTGCCAGGGCACTGTGGTGAAGAATGAAATTCGGTGCGTGAAGGCCTTCCAATAGGTCGGCGCGCAAGCCATTGCGTGAACCACGGGTGACTGAAACGCATCTTCAACCGGTGTTATCTTCCTGTCCTGCCTTGCAACAATGGGCTAAATCCCCCAAGTGCCCCGGCCCATACCTGAGGAATCATGGGAATGGTGTTCCTTCGGCCCCCAGTGACAGGTAATTTGGACCAGTTTGATGGTTACGCAGTTTTGAGTGTAATCCAAAGTCATCCGGAAGAAGCGTCCTGTAGAGCCCATGGAGCAGTCTTATCACTTTTAACATTTCTCGTCGGTGTCAGCGTTTTTGATGCTGTGCATGCGATCCACCTTTCACCCTGACTGAGCTGCAGAAATCTCTTGCTAATATTACCATTCTCGTGATTGTTGTTTTAGCAGGAATTGCTTAAAAGCTGAGAATTCACAACCAGAACCAGCATTTAGCTCGGAGTCAGCGGGGCTGTTTATAGCATTTTCAGCATTTCTAACTTAACATCAGCGTCTTTGAAGTGATACGAGAATGATGACATTGTAAGAGATTTCTGCAGCTCAGCCAGGTTGAAGGGTGGACCGCATGCACAGTATCATAAAAATGCTGACATTGATGAGAAATTTTAAAAGTGATATGACAGGTCCTTGACTCTAAACGATGCTTGGTCAGGGTGACTCCGGATTACTCTCAAAACTGTACAATCCATCGAGGTGGTCGAAATTACCGATCACTAGAGAGCTGAAGCACCACCGTTCCCACGATTCATCGAGTGCAGGTTGGAGCGCGAGGGGCGTGCTTTTGTGCGCGTTGGCCGTGCGCTTCCCGGAAATAGCGTTTTTCGTGACATTTTGCCGATTCCGGGGCGCTTTCTGAGTCACAACCATGCGCGTAGGTTGGGATGGTGCGGCTAGAGTGACCTTAGGTGCGGCTTCGGGCAAGCACACTCTGGTGGTGAAGTGACCATACGCAGCTTTCTCTTTCCTCTGCGCGTCCGCAGCAGCCTTTTTTTTTTTGTCTGCAGAAGTCATTTTGCTCGCGTCTGAAGCAGGGGAAAGTTCATAGACGCAGCCGTACTTGCACCCAAGCAGAGAGCATCTGCACCAGACGGCCAAGAAACGCGGAGTCGGAAGTAGTGCCCTCCACCGATTGGCCGGGATACAGGAGCGCACTTCTACGTCACAGCACGTTTTCTTGCGCATCCAGAAAAAGTTGAAAATATGCAACTTTTCTTATGCGCTCCCGTAAGGCATACGGAATCAGCGCGACGTCACGAAATATGCAACTTCCGGGAGCCGCGCGGCCTATGCGCACACAAAAACGCGTTGGCTTGGATCGCGCTTTAGGCGGTTTCGGAGTGGCGACCAATTGCGTCACGGGAGCCGGCGTGCCATGCTGTCGGATGTCGCAATTCTGGCGGTTGGTGACATGGAAACGGTGGCGGAAAATGGGAACAGACGCGAGAGTGCGCTGTCTTCGCGGCGTTCCAACTCCTGTGTACTTTGGTTCCCACCGACAGCCTGGCTGCGGAGATCTGCGGCGGAACAGACGTCTGCCCCATCCACTCTTGCTTGTGCCACTCTCAGGATCGCGACAGGCGATAACATCACATCTCTATGACGTCATCGGGTAATGCAAGATAATAAAACAGTAACGCTTTCTTTATTCTTCAATCGACAAGTGTACTAATGTTATTAACATTTTTAATTCGATTACTTTTCTGACCATGTTGCTTTTTATGTACTTGGACCGCTCTTGTGGGCGGACCATTTTTGAGGATGCGGTAAACAATAGTCGGAGACGCACTCAGAGGCACCATGGTGTCTGCAACCTAAGGGCGAGGGTAAGACGGGCCGGGAGGAGGAAGCAGACGGAACGCTAAAGAGAGAGGAGGTTTCCCCCTCTCTTCTCCAGCGTTCCGTCTGCTCTCCTCCCCGGCCTGTCTTACCCTCGCCCTTCGTTCTTAGGTTGCAACGGACTATAGTTAGAAAGGCATGGAAGAAGCACTCTCATGTGCAATTGCGAGTAATCTTATTTATTATTTTAATGCGAAAGCATTAACTGTCCCATGGAGCGAGCCGACGTCATCAGCTTTGAACAGCTTTGAAGCCGCGCCAAACGGCACCTTAAATCCTTTTGCCAAGTGAAGCCGGCTCCCAGCTATGAAACCACGCGAAAAGCCTATCCAAACGGCACATAGTTTCCCCGATCCCGAAGGAGCGGAGTAAAGCTGATGGATTTCGGCTTCGGTCCCATCGACGCAAGTACGCCGCAGACGAAAAAAGGGAGTGGAAGAGCAGCGTTCATACTTTCGCATTCACAACTCATAAAAAGTGCTTAGATGTACCTCGAGCCTTTTTCTGAGAATCTTGCATTTTATAAAATAAAATTCATCACCGGAAGTACGAATAACTCCGCTGATGAAGCAGCGCCAACTCACGCCGTGGTCACGTGGGGATATTTGAGGCGAAACCAGGCTGCCAGCATGCCTCCGTAGGATCCTCCGAAGGAAACCACCTTGCTGTCTCCAGCTCCTGGGACATGTGCCTTGAAGTGCGTCAGCAGATCCGCGTAATCCGCTAGGGCCTGTTCTACCGTCAGGTATCCATGGCGACTCGGACCCTACAGAAAAGATTGATCGTAATTTAAACCTTTTATTGCGTCGTCTGAAAGCATCGAACGTTTTTCAAAGGATGCGGTAAACAATAGTCGGAGACGCACTCGAGACACCACGGTGTCTGTGTTAAACACTAGTTAGAAAGGCATGGAAGAGAGCACTCTCATGTGCAATCGCGAGTAATCTTATTATTTTAATGCGAAAGCGAAGAGAGCACTCTCATGTGCAATCGCGAGTAATCTTATTTATTATTTTTAATGCGAAAGTGAAGAGAGCACTCATGTGCAATCCCGAGTAATCTTATTTATTATTTTAATGCGAAAGCGAAGAGAGAACTCTCATGTGCAATCGCGAGTAATCTTATTTATTATTTTAATGCGAAAGTGAAGAGAGCACTCATGTGCAATCCCGAGTAATCTTATTTATTATTTGAATGCGAAAGCGAAGAGAGAACTCTCATGTGCAATCGCGAGTAATCTTATTTATTATTTTAATGCGAAAGCATTAACTGTCCCATGGAGCGAGCCGACGTCATCAGCTTTGAACAGCTTTGAAGCCGCGCCAAACGGCACCTTAAATCCTTTCGCCAAATGAAGCCAGCCTCCAGCTATGAAACCCTGCGAAAAGCCTATCCAAACGGCACATAGTTTCTCTGATCCCGAAGGAGCGGAGTAAAGCTGATGGATTTCGGCTTCGGTCCCATTGGCCGCTGCGCGTCAGTTTCAACGACCGCCACCCCATGGCGCTGCGTGTCCGCGAGGCAGCGGCTCCAGCGCTCCACGTCCAAAGTCAGCGCGCCGAGGACAGCGCGCCCGCTCGACTTTTCTTTTCAATGGAGCCGTTTAAAGGTAGACTGCAACGAAATTTTGGTGCTCATTTTTTGGTCTATATGTGTTCAAGAAAGCAGTATCACATCGAACACAACAATACCTTGATAAAAAAAAAGTTACGAAAAGAAATTTTTAAACGAATAAACGATTAGCAAAGAGCACCTGGTGGATGTCGCTAACGCCTCGTTTGTAATGCCCGTCTAGGAACCTTGACAGCTGTCAGCTAGTGACGGTAACTGTCTCGCCTCCGGCCACGACGAGAGAAGAGGGGAAGTAGGAACTCCCCTCTTCCCGAGAATGCCTTTTGTGTGTCCCAGAAGTCGCTATTGTCCCCCTACAAGATTATAGAAGATAAACCCGTCGCTCAAAATTCGTACAAAAGCAGCCGCTTTGGTGGCTGAAACGACTAGGCCATCCTCTCGACGTCAGCCTCGCCGTAGCTTTGCTCGTCCCGAGACGAACCACGTCACGATTGCGTTGGATGTCACATGCTCTCCGCTGGCTCATCTCCGAGCGCTTGCCAGAGTGGGCCGTTTATGACGAAAATTACAGCCACCAGGCTCAAGATACAAACGTGCGATTGTCATTTACGGATATTGTGGATCATATTCAACCTATTTTTGAACACGACGGGTATATTTCAAATTTCGTTGAAGTATTCCTTTAATCCTAGATCTTTGTACGTTTGTCCGCCCGTGCATTTCCCTGCTAAATTTAGCGGGAAAATTGATTCCACGTGACCCATGTCACGAAAGACGTCATTGTATCACGAGACACCCTGACTTCACGCCTTGAAGTTGGGTCATGTGACCACGTCGCGAGATGTCGATTCCCCCCGCGAAATTTAGCGGGAAAAATGATATTACAGGACCCGAAGTCGCGGAAAAGATTCCCGCTGTATTTAGCGGGAAAAAATTGGCATCACATGATGTCACATTGCGTGCCTGACATCGCTTGACGTCATGAATTCGCGGACACAGTTGACCCCGTGATGTCAGATCACGTGACGTCAATTTTAATTCTAAATTTAGCGAGAAAATTTCGCGTGATATCGTCGTGTGGTAAATTGTTTCTGCTAAATTTAGTGTGAGGTCAGGTTACGTAGTGTCATTTTCCCCGTTAAATGTAACGGGAAAAGTTAATCAACATTATTCTCCACTGACCGAAACGACTGTTTGATGTCTTCTAAACAAATTCAAACAATCGCCCCTCAAATACTGCATTCTTAAAGAAAAAAAAAAGTTGCTGTTCTTTATTTTTAAAAGTGTTATGAGTTCCCAAATGGATGGCCTACCTCGAAGGATTCCTTTCCGTACGGCATGGACTTTCCATAGTAGCGATGTTCAGCGAAAATCAGGAGAGCCTTGAATTCCGGGGCCCAGTCCCACATCAATCCCTGAAAAGAGAAATTCGAATGAGTCCATACCAGGGATCTCAAACTCATTTGAGTGTAGGGCTGACCGCTCCAGCGACACCCCAGAGATTGTTTAGACAAGGAACCCTGTGCTTTCTTCCGCTTTTTGTAAGCGCATCTTCTTGCCATCTTTAGCTTTTCATTTGCATATATGACTGCTTTTGGCCCACACCAAATGTTCTAAGAAGATTTAAAACACCACCACGTTACAGTACTGGCAGTATTCAGTAGAAGGAGAGCAAGCACACCGTCCTGGTTCTAGCTGTTGCTCAATGTTACTCCCCTCAACAGGCAATAATAATAAAAAAATCTGTACGGCAGTTTAGGTTTTGACGATTTTAAAACCATTATAAGAAAATACTTTAATTTTAAAGATGTTGTCTGACATCTAGAGACCCGTTAATTAATGGTTAACAATAAAGTTGTTAATTAAACTGTGCTCTAAATCTGCAGTATATATATTTTTTATCGGATTGTTTTAAAAAATTTGGAGGAATTCAATCAATCATCTCTTATATTGGAAAATATATCTAGTGATTCGGAATCACTATTCTATAGCTACAGTGATTTAAATTAAATTGACCATTTTTAAATAATAAATCAGATTTAAATAAAAAATCTCATATAGATTAAATAATTCTAATTTAAATTAAATAAATATGATTTAGATTAAATAATTCTTAAAAAAAAGAAACAAAATCGTGATTCTTTTTACATTGATAAAAAGTGTGTAGGCTACCTTTTATGTTGTGTAGACATTGGTAATCAATGTATAACTTCCTCGAACTTCGCTAAAATATTGAAGATTTAAAGAACCAGTTGAACCTCGGGTTGGACAAAAAAATC
>JAZHYW010058848.1:0-23688 GCA_037355805.1 Ixodes ricinus | reverse complement strand
GAGTTTAAACTGCCAAAGTTGTCATCGGACTACTATCACACCTGGCCAATAAGGGTAAGAGCCGCTCTCATAAAGGACGAAAAAAATGGACCCTGGCTACTCTGGAAGATAAATAAATAAAAAAAGGCACACATCAAGGGCCTGATTTTTCTGTTCCTCGTCGTCATGGGAAATTACCTCGATGACATAACAATAGGCAGAATAGTGGAAGAACTTGGAAAACGCTGAAGAAAATGCACTCAGTGTTTCGACTTTTGCACATACTTGAGCTGATGCGTGACTTCTTGAGCGTAACGATAAAGATAGACGAACTGATAAAGAACTACATGGGAAGATTGATGAAGTTCCACAGAAAGTTGTCGAAAGCACGCAACGAATTTACCGACATAAAGGTTTCACTAGTGATGCCAATGGAGCTTCCTGCTACGTGTGAACCGTTCAGTTAGGCTTGGGATAGGACGAGTAGACATTGGCGAACAAAGGAGTGAAGACAAGGCTACCATTTGAAGAGAAGAAAAAGCTGCGTCGTGACGAAGACCTGGCAAGCGATGAGCAGTATCGGACAAGGGGATCTCGATCAATGACTAAGAGCAAACGACTCGGCGAGAAGGTGAGCTATCAACCAGCTGCAAAACGGGACGAGGAGTGCCGTTTGAGTGCCTGAAGTATGCAAAAAATAAAGGTGGGATGTTTTGCTTGTGACAAGATTGGTCCTATAGCCAGAGATTGTGAACAGTTTCCTGACGAATAGATTGATCAGCAGAAGAGTAACCAACAATAGGCAAAGATTGCAACTAAGATGGCTCTGTCTTTTAGCAGTGTGACAGCAGCACAACCTCATGCGCGGTACTTGGACAGCAGTTCTGTAACCGCATGACGTCGCATAGGACAAAGGTCACCAATTTTGAACCGATAATAAAAACAGCGAACAAAGAATTTATGAATGTTATAGAGAAAGGAAGAGTTGAGATTCAATTGTCTGAGGAGTGCGTTGGGACATGCATCACGCTTGAAGACGAACTTTATGTGGCAAATTTAAACGGCAACCTGCGATCAGTCGGAAGAATTGAGGAACGAAGGTTGCACATAATGTTCACGAAGGCAAAGCCGAAGTTAGAAAGGGCAACGGTGAACTAACTAACACTTACTGCAATTTGAGAAGGAAGGCTTTTTTTTTCGTCATAGAGGCAAACATGTCGTCAAGGATGGCGAAAAAAATTTGATGTCTTTGTGACACAGACGGCTAGGCCACCTCACCAGGATGCTGTTCGTTGTCTCTGAGAGCGATTAGATACCCCCTGAACGACAAATCCGACACCTTTTGTCAGGGAGAAGTAAGAAGGATTAGTTTTTGGAAGGGTAAGGTAACACGGGCCAAGGTGCCGTTGGAGCTGGTGTATTCAGATGTGATAGGAAAAATTACAGCGACGTCCAAAGAGCGCTTAAGTTATTTTGTAACCCACACACACGAGTACTCTAGATACACTGTGGTGTACCCTTGAAGGCCAAGAGAAAGGTGTCTCAGAAGATTGATGAGTACAGATGCATTGCCTAAATGTCTGCACCCTGACAGTGAAGGTCTTGTGTAGTGGCACTGCGGGAGAGTACTCAAGTGAAAAGTTCATTGAGTAGTTGGCCAATCATAATATAATACTCCAACTGAGCATTCCCGGCACGCCTGAGCGAGATGAAGTTGTCTAGACTCTAGAGAATGAGCCTAACACTGCTTGATATGACGAGGTGTCTGCTTATTGAACCTGGTTTCTCCAAGAAACCTTTAACAGACGCTATTCTCACTGCAAGTTGCACCAGAAACAAGGGCCCAACCAAGGCGATCAGGGAACAATCGCCAAAAGCTTTGTGGACAAGAGGAGCAGTAAGGGAGCGCGACTAAACAGCACATGTCACATTAACACACGACCAAACAGCACGGTCAAACCAGCACGCCTCAAAACAGCACGGCGTGAATATAGCGCAGCGACAAAACAGCATCCGTGAAAACAGCCCAGGACAAAACAGCTCTGCGCCATTACAAAATAGTGACAAAAGAACACATTCCAAACAGCACAGTGACAAAAGGGCACAGCTACAAAACAGCCTTCACGTAACTTATGTTTTTTCCCCTTAATTCTGAGCTTGCGTTAATGGCATGTCAAGCGAGCGTGCACATTTATAACGAATGCAATTATATTTCAACTAAATACCGCTGTCTAGGGGCAAATAACTTTTAACCCCGTGAATATCTTAATTTTTAGTCAATCATAATTTTTTTAATAATAATTTTTGTCAGTGTATTATCGTTTTAACTAAACTGCTTTATACATATGTTAATATATTAAAAAAGATGTTACATTGTGATATGCAATTTTAAAACATACCAAAGCGCAAAAATACAGTGGTAAGGCGTACTCTTTATTTAATGTTCACGCTCTTTTTACGTTGAGTTTACATAACGTAGAAAAAGCGGCAGCCCAACTGGGTTTCAATGAGGGATTGTGTGTCATTCTTTGGTAGTACATTCCGGAGCTTTCCAGAGATCGTTGCGTAGGGCCTCAAGCCTGACGCAGGACACCCTCTCTGGCTGTTCAGTTTCTGTTGATTGTGGCTTTACCTTGTCTTCAGAACGTCGATGAGGTGGTATGGGTCCGGATATTGAAACGCGAGGGAAGGTTGAACTCTCCTGTGCCACGCCTTCACGCTTTTGTTGGCCTCGTGGAGTTCGTCAACGACGCGCTCACAGCAGCTCCAGAGTGACGGTGGAAAGTGCAGCTCCCGGCGTATCCGGTTCCTTCCGAAACGGCACGCCATGTACATACGTACGCTCAAAGTACTTAAACACTGACGACGTGTTGTCATTGTGGTTGCTGACATGGCTCTGGATGTCTTCAAAACCTGCATTAAACAAACGTTCATGAAACACTTTTATACTTGCCGCTGCGTTCCTTGATAGTGACGTCGTCAAGCTAGTGTATTAAAGTAGCGGGCTCTTTATCTTTGCGTAAAACAACGTCTGTATGTAAGGATTATTAAATAATATTAATATATGTCTTCATTCAAAATATACCGTTGTCTTCAGTACCAG
Organism: Ixodes ricinus; assembly: GCA_037355805.1. Taxonomy (NCBI): domain Eukaryota; kingdom Metazoa; phylum Arthropoda; class Arachnida; order Ixodida; family Ixodidae; genus Ixodes; species Ixodes ricinus. The sequence continues at coordinate 20,606 of JAZHYW010058848.1, read as the reverse complement.
GTTTATAGGGCTAACTTAAGTACACGAGCAAAAGACAACACTAGGACTCAATATAAAACATACGTTCATATCGCCGACTTCAATAAAATGAGTAACGTTTACGAATTGTAAAATATTGGGCCTTCACCGCTTGAACACATCAATCACATGAACGGTTCGCAAGGTGTCCCCACGTAATTTTTCCACTAACGTGGGGGATGCTTCGTCACGGAAGTCGTCGGGAAGCCGGCGAGGTTTGTCGCGCCTGCGCAGTGGGGAAACGTGATGTCACCACCGGAGCGCCGTGTAAAAAAGGAAGACGTGGCGTGCTGCTTGTAGGAATGCGAAAGCATTTCTACACGCAACGCAAAAATAGAAAAAGGACGCAGCGTAGTACATTCGAGAGATGGCAGTAATGACATTACTGTAATGAAATTGCAGTAAATATTTCGTTTTGTTATAATAAGAAATGTAATTATTTACTTTTTCTAGGCTGGTGATTAAGTAATGTAATGAATTATTTTCGGGCAGTCATTTTTAGAAAATATCTATTACCTTTGAAATTACTTTTTTCCTAAATGAGACAATACTTTGCATGGTGAAATGTTGTGAGACACCAATGCAAATAGCCGACGGCCATCTTAGCGCAAAACCTCGTAGAAAAAATACGACAGACGCACAAAGGCGGACTTCAAAGGCTATGGAGATGAAGAAAAGCTTTCGTGTGAAGACATCGCATGAATGCCACGACAACTCGCAAACTCCAGAAAGGAGAAATTCACGGCGCCACGTCATTATGACGGTGCTATACTCCGTTCACCCCAAAGCCGAGACTGCGGTGGGGGTTACATACCTGATCCGACTCTCTGCGCGTGGATATGGCGAGAGCGTTATCACGTGGCGAGAGACGTACGACTTGTCCAACGACAACCTAGCTTCCATAACATGCAGTCTGAGTTTAGGGGTGAAGGGAGTATATGGTTAGTTCACCCCTAAGCTGGCAGTGTGGCGGGATCTACGAGCTTACCGGAACCAATCAACCGCCTTCTTTTCATCACCTGACCGCTTCTCTGCGGTGGATATGAACGAGAGCGCGGTTACGTGGCGAATGGTACACGTGTGACTGGTCTCACGATTAGCTAGCTTCCACCGCACTGTCAGATTGGGAATTAACGGCTTAAAGGCTACAATGCGAAGGGCGCGTCACCAGTGAGGTAAACAGATTTTAAAACATAGGGGACTGCGAGACGCTGACCTCCAGCCTTCTTGCTCTTTCGCCAAGCAAGGTCCAACGCGTAAGTCTCGACCGTCAAGAACAACAAACGAGCGAAATGAATAGCTAATCCGAAACGCTTTGTCAAGGGCCCAAAACGACTCGCGCGTCGCCTTGGATTTGGTAAGTAAAAATGTTTTTTGCAGTCGAAAAAACACAAAAAAACAGGGAAGCGAGAAAAGCAGGAACCGCTCGCTGTGTGCATCTCTGCCTTCCTTTAGAGGGTTTATTCGAGTACAAGCAAACAAAGCAAGGGAATTTAAGCCGAGAACAGCACTTGCCAAAGATAGCCAAAATCTGGTCTTCAAAACTGTCTTCTGTGTTTTAGGGCACACAATTAGAAAATCATCGACAAAGCGAAAAACCTTTTTTAGGGGAAGGGTTCTAAGACTGCCTTCGATAGCCTGATCTACCCTTGACAAAAATATCACTTAGGACAGGAGCTAAACACGAGCCAATGCAGACCTTCAACTTTTGTATGTGAGGGCCGTTACACAATCCAATGAACATAAAATTCAAATAAAACTTCCAAAGGTTCAGGAAAGATTCTACGGATACACCACTATCATTTCGGAAAGATAGTTCGCCGTTATTTTCAATACAGGTTTGAACTATGGTAAGCAAAGTAGCATAGTGAAGGGTGTAGAGACGTAGTAGCATAATGAAGGGACGAGAGACGTCTACGCTAAAAACACTGATTGCTGTAATTGCCAGACTTTCAAGATTTGACAACTGCTTCAGAATTACGCACCATAAAAGGATCGGCAAGGCGTAAACTGGATAGGTGCTCTTGAAGAAAGGCCGCTACCTGGCGCTTCCATGTGCCTCGTTCAGTGACAACAGCACAAAATGGGCACGCATCCTTATATGTCTTGCGTTAAAGAATACCTCTATGTGCAACCCTTCTGCTGTTTTGATGCTTTTAGCTAGCTTAGTCAACGACATCTTCTCGCAAAGTTCCATTGCCTGACGCATGACTGTCTTCAATCTAGCGCGCGCCGGTCGAAAGTTCTTTAATACAGAGCACTGGCTCTCTCATGATACTTTTCTTCCGACAAGGCACAAACTATTCTTCATTGTCTGCTTCTAAGACACGCAGCTGATTATCAACAGCAAAATTGACAAGGATCAGAGAATGCCTTGTGTCGAGTGTCCAGGCGATGAAGAGCATCCACACGTTCCGAGACCAAGCGTGGTTTTACGTCTTCATTGACCTCGTCGGCTACGCGTAGGGGGAGCGCTGAAGGCTGAGAAGGTTGGAGTGTCGACTGGAGGCAGAACTTGGGACCATGGTTTAAGACCCTTCTAAGTGAAGTTGCGATAAGTATGTCTCCGAAAGTGGTAAAACCACAGGTAGGAGGAGGAGCCTTATTACTTTTTAGTAACCGCTACTTTACTTGTTGCCACATAAACTAGGCAACATCTGTCACCATCTTACTCAGCTCGGAAAAGGATTTCCGTTGTCTGGGCATAGGATCCCTTCGAGCAGCACCAACCACCCACAGGCAATCTTTGACGGAACGGGTTTGTCGGTAGTATTCCGACCGCATTACAGTCGAAGCTAAATATGAAGTCACACTATGTTGGAACAAAGAAGGGTCTCTTCATGACAACAAACGAGTGTCCAAGAGCGGACTAGTTAGGTTATTCAAAAAGCTGAGCAGAAACCAGATAATTTTGAACTCTTACGATGAAGCCATCATACAGTATAAAATAACAGCATGAGTGAAAAGGTGTCCGACAACAGGCAAGATATAAGATTGCAATGTGTCTACTGCATGCCTCATAGAGCAGTTGTCTGCGAATCGCGTACAACGACCGAGTTCAAATCGTTAAGGGGGATTCAACCGCTCGTCACTCAATGGGCAAATTTCGCTACACAAACCTGAGTTTCAGGAATGATCGATGGTATTAATTCTTTTGGAGGTTACTTATGATAACGTAATGAAGGTTGTACGGCCCTTGGATTTTTCTTTTAGAGCGCTGGAGATTTTTAATAAAATGCAGAAATATGACCGTTTTGACTGTTTTTAGCGCGTTTTGAGGCATTTTTGAAAATACAATTATTTAGAAGACAAACGTGACAAAACCCTTGGCCGTACGTACTAGGGGTGGCTCTAATCGTAAATTTAAGACCATTACGAGAAAGCAAAATATTGTTGTATTTGCGTATTTGTGTAAATAAAATCACTCTGTTAATTTTATTTCCAACTTGTTAAACGAGATGGCGACACTAGTACCAAATGCCTCAAACCGGAGGTTTTCTTGCTGTTGCTGTTGTTTTTCTCTCGAGCTCGAATTCGACAGCTATGTCTCGTTGCTCGGGGATCGGTAGCACGTGTAGCGAAAGCTCGCACTGTAAAGCCCACTGATCGTGGATTCAATCCCCTGCCCCTGCCCGTTTCAATCTGGATGAGCATCGTACCGGCGTGCTGTCATGTATCACTAGTTACACTTTTTGCAGCGTTCAAAGAGTGCCGACCAACGGAGCCAGCAATTGTAATTCTGTTGTGTCTATGTTTATACAGCGGGAAGTTAGCTCTGAGGGCATCGGTGTCTTCGTTGGAGATGAAAGACAGTGCAGTATACCTCTGCTCATCTGACGTCTTTAACGTGCATCACGCACTATAGTGCGTGATGCACGTTAAAGACGTCGAGATGTGCAGAGGTATACTGCACTGTCTTTCATCTCCAACGAAGACACCAGGAAGGCTATGTTGCGCTTTTGGACTCCCAGGAGACTAGGAAGAGGGAAGTGACGTAGGTGTGAATTAACGTATCTCGCACCGCGAAACTCACCGTCATCAGCGACTCCACCAATCAACATCCAAAGAGCGTTGTTGACGTCACTTCCTCTTCCTAGTCTCCTGGGAGTCCAAAAGCGCAACATAGCCCCCCAGATGCCCTCAGAGCTAACTTCCCGCTGTATAAACATAGACACAACAGAATTACAATTGCTGGCTCCGTTGGTCGGCACTCTTTGAACGCTGCAAAAAGGGTAACTAGTCATCAGCAGGTTCCTAGCGAAAGGCCTGATAAGGCTCTGAAGGCGATACTTTTGTTGTTTCTATTTTTTTGTGTGTGCTATGTTGGCGCGCGTGGTCAAACACTTGCATACGCTACAAGCGTGGCACCTAGGCACCCTCGGATCGTGCAAGGTTGAACAGAGATGTTCTAATATATAGACATTTCCAGTGTTTAAAAAATCACAGTCCAGCGTGCGATCTTCACAGCCCAGCACGTGGGTGTCCGTCGCTTCGGAAAGCGAGCAAAGCACGAGCCATACGCACAAACACTCAAAATGTCACCGGCCACACGCTCTTTTTTGGAAAGGTCTATAGGGTGCGTCAATGTCCTTCTGCTTAGGGTGTTGCCACCCTTTCATGGGTAAAATACAAATAAATCAACGAACGCAAAATGTCGCCATAGCGCAGTCAGCGCCACAAACGCGTGCCGGGACACGCTCTTACACGCGCTTCTGAACAAAAAATAAATAAAAATAAAAGTGTGGGACGAAATGGCCAGATGTCTCTATCCTAAGCAAAGCGCACATAAAGGCATCCTACTAATATATATTTGGAAGTAAAAAAATATAGTCGAATGAGTTGCAAAGAAGGCTAAAATACTTATTCCAAACAACATTTATTTTATGAAACATTATTTAAGATATTTTCATTCTCCCTCCTCTTCTTTTTTTTTTGTAGAAATGTTTATTTGGATTTTTTGACATTGTTGTTAGCGTCTAAAAAATAGATTCAGGGGGTTGGTGTTGCAAACAAAGGCATTGCGGAACTGAAGAGTGCCAAGCCTCCCTTTGCGCTGGTCAATTCGCGCGACAGTGTCACTGCGCTCGACTTTACCGAAATAAAAACAACCCTTTCTTTAGAAAAGAGGGGGGGGTTGGCCCTGAAAAAAATGTAACGGATTACAAGGAATCCGTTACGTAAAAAATGTAAGGGAATTACTTTAAAATTACTCCAGGAAATATGTAATTATTCCGTTACAAAATTACTGATAAATGTAAGGGATTACAAGTAATTTCGTTACTTGTAACGGATTACGTACAAGTCTGCTTTAGTGTCTTCATAAATAACCTCGGGCATTCACTATGCTATTGCCCTTTATGAACACCTCTTTCAACAGTCATCTTAGTATGTCACGGTGGAATGAAGCGGTGCTATCTTACCTGTCTGGAAACGAACTGGGGTGTGTGTATATTTATACAGCTTAGTGGAGGGGTGGCCAGGCTGACCCGGCCTAAGAGCCGCATACAAAACCACAAAACTTCGAAAAGCCGCCGGAGGGGGGGGGGGGGGGATTTTTGTCCAGAAGAATAAACAAAACTCGAACTACCTCCGATCTACCCGAATCAAAAACAGTCCGAGTGTACATAAGCTGGAAGTAGCACACGACTACCACACCGCAACCTACCTTTCGATTCAAAACGTGTTCTATTTCTCTTTTGAGGGAAGTGCTCGTGTGACCGGGAGGGATGCGGGTGTGTGTGTGGGGGGGGGGGGGGGGGGGGGGGGGGGGGGGGGCGAGGGAGCCGCATGCTGCTCGCGAGCCGCACATTGGCCACCCCTGGCCAAGAACATAGTCTGCCTCAACGGGCGACTTGTCTCCCAGCTGTATGTGAGAAATTTAGCCAGTGCAGTAGAACCAGCTAGCCTGGGGTCTTTAACGTGCATCATGCAGTAGTGATAAACGACCGCACGCCGGTATGATGCTCATCCAGATCGAAACAGACAGGGGTGCCAAAAGCAAATTGTTGTGTTTATGTTTATACAGCCGGAAGTTAGTCTGCCTCAGTGGGCGTCTGGTGTCTCAGCTATAGATGAGGAATTTAGCCAGTGCGGTACAACCGCTAGCCTGGGGTCTTTAACGTGCACCACGCAGTAGTGATACACGACCGCACGCCGGTACGATGCTCATCCAGATCGAAACAGACAGGGGTGCCAAAAGCAAATTGTTGTGTTTATGTTTATACAGCCGGAAGTTAGTCTGCCTCAGTGGGCGTCTGGTGTCTCAGCTATAGATGAGGAATTTAGCCAGTGCGGTACAACCGCTAGCCTGGGGTCTTTAACGTGCACCACGCAGTAGTGATAAACGACCGCACGCCGGTATGATGCTCATCCAGATCGAAATAGACAGGGGTGCCAAAAGCAAATTGTTGTGTTTATGTTTATACAGCCGGAAGTTAGTCTGCCTCAGTGGGCGTCTGGTGTCTCAGCTATAGATGAGGAATTTAGCCAGTGCGGTACAACCGCTAGCCTGGGGTCTTTAACGTGCACCACGCAGTAGTGATACACGACCGCACGCCGGTACGATGCTCATCCAGATCGAAACGGGCAGGGGTGGGGATTGAACCCAGGATCCCTGGGCTCTGCAGCGCGAGCTTTCGCTCCACGTGCTCCGAGCTGGTGTGTGCTATACTTCGTCTCACCTTAGCATGGGCTATTGTTAGCCACTCGTGCTAAAAGCGGTGGCAATCAGTTCGTCGAACGACGTTTCATGGACAAATAGTTTCGTCGACAGTGCGATGTTTCATCGACAGATCGTTTCGTGGAAACGAGCCCCCGCTCGTTTCATCGACAAACGTTGCGACGTTTCGTCAACAGCTTGCTCTGCCAGCTCCGTCAGCTGCACCTCCTCGCGGCCTCTGCGCCTGCGCGGCGCGCGGCCTTGTGCTGGTTGTGCTGGATGGATGGATGGATAGATGAAAGATGGACGACTGGGCCAAGTAGGGCGAACCAGTGCGCAGCCATCTTGCCTCACCGACTTAAACTATCTCTCTTTTTTTTTTTTAGAGCGCAGTTTTTTGGCGTTTTTTTTCGGCTTGAGCGGTGTCGCCGTCGCCGGCGGCGTAACCGCTCGGTGCATTGTGGGAAATGTCCCATAATGCACCGCGCGGGGCCCTCGTGGCATCACCTGGGACGTCACAAGCGTCTTACGCGGTGCATTATGGGGCATTTCCCATGATGCAAAGCGCGAAAGGAGGACGAGGGGGAGAGAGGAGGAGGAGGAGGGGAGGAGCTTGAAGGATGAGGGGAGGAGGAGGGGAGGAGCTTGAAGGATGAGGGAGGAGGAAGACGAGGAGGAAGTAGGAGGGGAGGAGGAGTAGCAGGGAAAATGACGAGGTGAGGAGGAGAGAGGAGGGTATACTCTCCCCTCAGTACCCTTCCTCTCCTCCTCCTCCTCAAGAGGTGGGCCCCAATTCGGCGTTACAGGGTGTTGTAAACGTCTTTCATTTTTTCCTGGGTGATTTCAGATACGATCGACCAAAAAGTCAATCTTATTTTCTGCTTTCGTTTAGAGCGCTTGAGCGGCCCCCCGAGGTCACGTGACCTCCCCCACCCCGTGCCTTTTCCTCCTCCACAAGAGCTGCGCTCTAATTCGGCGTTACGGGTAAACAACTTTCATTTTTTTTTTTTTTCCAAATTACCGATTGCACCGATGTCGGAACTTAAAACTTGTATGGTTTCGCGCGTGTCTTCTCCCGAACCTTTGGGGAAGCGTTGTCAAAGCCGGAAAGTTTTGTTCTCGACCACTGTCCTTTATCAAAATAGATTCTTGAAACATTCAACAATGTGCGCTGCTCCTGAGGGCTACGCTTTCGGCAGCATACGTGATCGAGGCGCCTGTACGTCATCGAATGCAACCCTTCACGGGCTGGTCGCCGGCACTCCGACTGTTTTGACGAAGGGGCAGGGCCGCTTCCAAAGCAAGTGTATCTTTCTGCGCGTCGCGTCTTTTGGTAGAATCCTCAAGAGCCATCTGAACATAGCATAGATAGTCCACACGTCAAAACACTAAAGCTCTTTAAAAAAAATTAAAGAAAAAACGAGGCTTTTTTTACGGTGCACACAGCCATGCTATCGTTGAAAATGGCATAAATCGGTTTTTAAGCTAATTGGCACCTGGTCTTAGCCGCTAGCACTAAACTTTAGAGGAGACGGAACATTCGGATACACGTAGTTTACTTTTACGGTTATAAAACACGGTTCTTTTTTCTCCAAACACCGGGTATTCAACGTACTGTACTTAACCGCCCTCCCCCCCCCCCCCCCGCATACAATTTTTAGACTGTGGCAAATTTAGTTTCTGGATATCAAATAACACAATAGTTCTGCATATGTCATGTCTGTACTCAAATTTTGCATGCACATAAACTAATGCGTAACCAAAGAACATTAGATTTAGCCGCTCTTTTATGCAAAGAGCTGGGTCACGAACTTGCCGCAGGTATTTCTCAACTGGCATGAATAAAAAAAAACAATTGAATGTCGCATCTGAGCAACTGTCGGCTGCTGCCGACAGATCTCGTCTAGTGGTACTCCCGCCTCCCAGGCCTTGGATGCGGCGGCTGCTTGAGAGAAGCTATATAATGCATTAAGTTGCACATTTGATATCAACTATGGTTTACTTTGTATAATAAGACTAAACTTGGGGTAATGTTTTATTTATTTATTACCAATTCTCTTTTTTTTTATTTTCATCGCATTGCAGCGTTTTTAGGTTTACTCGCGAACACCGTGTTCGCGGGAGTGCGAGAGTCATTGTTTTTCGTGCTTTTGTGGTTTATTTTTATTTGACATTGTTTACAACCCCCTTCTTATGTAATGTCCTTTTTAAACGGCCTTTAAGGATAAATGATGATGAAACAAGTGCGACTAAAGTGTTTTTTCGCGTATAGGTCGCAGTAGCCAGTAAAACACTACATCACTTTCCCTTTTGAATAATTGAGGCTAATGTATATGTTTAATTTAAATTTAAATATTAGGGTTGTAATGTAGCAATAAAAGACTACAAGTTGTATTTTTGTTTAAAAATAACCAATATGACAAAAAAAAATCTGTGTTTACGCCCTTTCCCGCAAGCCATCATTGGATCGAAGTTTTGTTCTGTGCCTACGCTTATTTTTCTCCGCCACTTTTCTTCTTCCAGTAAGTTTCGGTTATATGAACGGACTTCGGAACTTGCAAATATCCCAATAGGCCGCGCGCAAAGCCCTATGCGCTCTTGCTTATTCCGTGTGGCATGGATGAGAGCGAGAGGTAGCGCAGTTGCTCTCCTTGGAGAGCAACTGCGCTAGGCGACTGGAGAGCAGTTGCTCTCTAAGGTCGTCTTTGTCGTCTGTTACAACCGCTTGTACCTTAACTTTCCGGCATTTATTTCGGCGCCGCGGAGAAAAGAAAAGAAAGAAAAAAAAAGTTTGTCGACGAAACGTTTTAGGGTGGTGCTGTCCACGAAACGATTTTCGACGAAACGTCACAGTGTCGACGAAACGTGTGTCCATGAAACGTGTGTCCACGAAAAGTTGTCCACGAAACGTAATTCCACGAAACGAGTTTCGACGAAATGATAGGGACCCTGCTAAAAGCGCGAGCTAGTTGCTTTGTATGAAGCCTCGGCGACTGCACGAGCGCTCGTGCAGCGAGTGTTCCAGTCAAGGCATATAAAGCTAGCCGCTCGCGCTTGCATAACCTTCGCAGTTAGTCCACGCTAAGGCGAGATGAAGTATAGCCCATAGAGTTATTATAATGTACGCTAGAGGTTCAACTGGCGCTAGTGTCTATGCGACTTCCGGGAGGCAAATTGAAGCAGACAGCAACCAGTCTACTTTTGCGGTGCTCCTGTGTATTCCTATGGGAAAACGCGCGTGAATTTTGTCTCTTTGCCGGAAAAAAACACGAATAACTTTTGTTATTTTGGTTGTACCGGATAGTATGTACCTTTATTGATATTGTGAAAGTGTAATTGATTTAGTTACAGCGTTTTCCTTTACCACTGAACGATATTGAACTTCGCTATATTTCAGGCCCAAACCGCTGTTCCATGGCAGGTATGTAAAAATGAGCGACGATTCTAAGCGAAATAACAATCGAAAGGAATCTAGAGTGCGTTCAACGTTCGCTAGCGTTCCGGTGGCGCTTATAGATTGCTAATATGCCCGTTCTGTCACTATATGAAAATGACTCCGTCGTGCAGCTTTACGATCTGTTAAAAAATAAAGTATATGGGCTACGAAAGGTGTGTCTTTTAATTATTTTCTACGTCGGGCAGTTTTAATCGGGCAGCTGTTCTCTTGCTTCTCCCTTTTTGCAAAGATTTGGAGCGTGCGGGTGATGATTTGAACCCAGAACAAGTATCTTCGCACATATTCATGAGCCGAAAGAATAAAGCAGTACTTACAATTTATTTTGATCGTCTGCATGCCCAAGGAGTTACTTATCCAGTGTTACTGCGTAGTTCTTGCCGTCTCTCTTGGTTTTCCACATGTTTTTCGTTCGTCTGGCACGTATATCCCCCATGCTGGAAAGCGCCGACGCCGTGTTCGCGCTAACAGTGTCCGACAGTGCACATAAATACACGTACGAAGCGGTTTTAGCACCGTTTTTCATCCCACGAATTTCAAATAAAAACGCTGTAACTGACCAATTATTTCGTCTGCGTGACTGAGAAATGTTTCAATGTGCCTAGTACGTACAAATTATTCGTGATATTTGCTCCTACAATCGAGCGCAGAGAGAAAATGCACTCGCTTTTCCCCATAGAAATGCATTACCGGAAGTCAATTTCGGACTGGTTGCTGTCTGCTTCAATTTGCAGCAGCACACTAGCGCCAGTTGAACCTCTAGCGTACATTATAATAACTCTATGGTATAGCCCACTCGGCCACCGATCTTTTTTTCTTTTTTGCACGTGGCCACCGATCCCTCTTTATCTGTCTGGACCACCGTGGTCTGGACTAAAGCCCTTCGATATGTTCGCGTTTGTCTTGCAAGTGGTGTCAAATGCGCCAGTGCACGAGGCCCGTATCTCGAACGGCCCCTGGAAGCAGTTATCGGCGCAGTACTGCCCTTCGAAACGAATGGCAGGCCCTTCGAAACGAATGGCAGTGGAGCACCCGCTCCTCGCACGTGTCTTGCGCATTTCCACAACAATGGTTGGCGCTACTTGTAAGCGTGTCAAATGAATTTAGTCTGCACTTGCCGGCAGCGCCTTCAACTTATGGAATTTACGAGGATAACTCGAGTGCATCATAGCTTTGTGTATTTGAGTGGTTCTTTTTCGATTACAGGCAGACAGACGGAAAGTGTCCTTTCTTGCCATACCCGTTGCCAATGTTGTCAGCTGCTGTGCACTTGGCGCGTGATTCTGGACGAGTAGTAGAGCCGCGCCACGTGCTTGGACAGAGAACTCCTTGGTATAGTTCACGGATGGGAAAGGGTTGCTTCTTGTTGCTTTTGACTCGACGCGCAGAAGTGTGGACCTCGTTGACCAGGCCCACACCTCCGGACGTGTAGAAGTGTGGACCTCGAGGCGCAGAAGTGTGGACCTCGCCACTAAATGAGCTTGCTTAGGGTCAGCACTCTGTTTCCCAATATTGCTTTGGGCACCGCCATCTTGGTGCTTATGCAGAGCAGACGCAACTGCCGATCGTCATGATTCAAAAGTGCGACTTCCTCAGCATTAGATTCGGTGTTAGGAAGCTCATTGAATATTGCTTTGACCTGTCGCGAAGCGTTGGAACATTTGTGGGGGACGTAAAAACGTTTCCTGTGGTTTCAGATAAATTTTCAGATAACTGGCAACCATGATTTTAAGCCACAATATGAACAAGTGTCGTTACCTTGAAGCGTAGCTTATTTAGTGGCACTAGGGAAGATCATGGCAGAACAGCGCAGCACTGAGCTAGATTTCAGACGCCATCAATCTCAACGATCATTCTTCTATAGTGCCACTAAATAAGCTACGCTTCGGAGTAACGACACTTGTTCATATTGTGGCTTAAAACCATGGTTTCCAGTTATCTGAAGATTTATTTGAAATCACAGGAAACGCTTTTTCGTCCTCCACAAATGTTTGAACGGTTCGCGACAGAGCAAAGCAATATTACATGCTTCCTAACACTGAATCTAAAGCTGGGAAGTCGCATTTTTGAATCATGACGATCGGCAGTTGCGTCTACTCTGCACAAGCACAAAATGTCGGCGCCCACAACAGTGTTGGGGAGCAGAGGGCCGATACTCTAAGCTCAGCTCATTTAGTGGCTCTAATTCTTCCCAGAAGTGGCGCGCGGCACGTGTCTCAAGCATTTTCACAAAAATGACTGGCGCCACTTTTCCCTGGATAGATGGGCGTTATTCCACACATCCTGAGCGGGTTTGCAAACCAGTATTCAGACGAACAGCAGGCCGATATAGGACATAGGAAGTGCAAAACTGCCAGTTTATTTCTTTTTTTGTTTTCTAGCTTTAAATTAGGCTCTAAAAACAAACGTTTTTTCTTTTTTTTTTGCAAAACAACGTTTGTGTGTTAAATGCCCTGGTCCAAACGGGCACAACGCCGCATCTCGTGCTTTCGATAATTTCGAGCGTGGACGGAACTTCGAATTCATTCGAAAATCAGAGCTTATTCTACGTTTTGTAAGCCACTGTAATCAACGTATGCACTGGCTCGTATCTCGCGCCGCCTGTTGGCCGCTTCCTGCAGCGGCGGACGCAGAGCAAAGAAGATCTAGCTCGAGATCGGCGGCGAACAGCCCGTGGCCCGAGCCCACCTCGAGCGCCCGACCTGCATGCGCAGCTGCGAGACGTGCAACTCGTTTGTTCCGGGAAAATTCTGCGCCATCTATGAGGAAAAGGGTACAAATAAATAGCGGTTGAATCCCCCTTAAAGCCAAATCGTTAAAGAAGAATATAATGTTAATCTGAACCCGAGTCCAGATCTTCGCCTATTGCTGAAATTTCGCAGTTAGCTAATAGTGTTGGTGGCGGGCATTGAAAAAAAAAAAACATTGAGTGGAAATCAGCGATCTCAACTGTGGTCAACACACTTTTTCTTACATTCAAGCAGCCCTACAAAACCACACCGCCACGACCGGCATTCGCGACGTCGGAGCAAACCACTGCCCACTTCCAACAAGGGAAGTGGGGGTGGTTTGTTTTTTATCGCCACACTATTTAACGTGGCAATGATGATGCTCCTTGTCCAGCTCGCAACGACAGAGAAAATCCATCACGCCCTCTACACTGACGACATTACCATTTGGGCCACCTCAGGCTCCGACGGCGAGATGCAGAAGGCCTTGCAGCGCGCAATTAACGTTGTCCAACGGTATGCGCATTGCGGCGTTCTCCAGTGCGCGCCTGATTAGTCGGAAGTTATCATCGTGAAAAAGAAATACTTGCACATCCCTTATGACCCACAAAGGATCATTCTCACTCTCGAGAATCACGTCAGTTCGCAAGTGCTGCGTATTTGAATCCTCGGTCTCTTTCTCCAACAAGACAATGGAGGATCACATGCGCTTCAGCGTCTCAGACATACAATAAACCTAATCATCCGTATAATAAGATGGATTGCCAACAGGCGACACGGCCTGAAAGAGGAAGACATTTGCCGCCTCGTCCATGCACTGATCATTATCCGGGTGGTCTACTCCTTCCCCTATTTCACCCTCAAGTCTCGGGAACGAAAACAACTCGAAGCCTTCATTCGCCAAGCCAACAAACAAGCCTTACGTCTTGCACCCAACACATCGACGCAGCGTCTCCTGTGCCTAGGAATTCGCAACGCCGTTGCAAAGCACGTTGAGGCACACCTGATAAGTCAGCCCGAAAACCTCAAGCTGATACTTGCTGGAAGGCAGGTTCTAACTCGCCTCTATCCGACCTAAACCTCAGCTCAAGGTCAAATGTTTCCCTTTCATATCACCTATCGCAAAAAACGTCATGTCACCCCAATACCCAAAATCCTTCACCCCGAGTTTCATCAAGGAAGATGTCAGGCTGACGCCCACGCTCTCCAGAGTGAATTTCAAGATCTGAGAAACGTCCGACACACCGATGCCGCTCTATACCCGGGTCGCCTGGCTATGGCTATAAGTGTGATTGGCGAGAACACGCAGAAAAAAACCTCCGCGTCCGTTGAAACTTCCAACCCACTTGAGGCGGAAGAGGCGGTGATAGCGCTCGCTATCACGCCCATCTCATCTGTCGAATCCCTAACAATAATTACCGACTCGTAGGTGGCCTGCCATAGTTTTGGCAAATGTCGTCTTTTCAAATTCGCATACCGAATCCTAACTACCTGAGCCCCGATAAACTCCCCGCAGAATCCCTGATCTGGACTGTAGGACATGATTCTCTCAGCGTGAATGAACGCACACGCGCGTCAGCACGAGCTTTAACCATCCGGGCCCCGCCGCCGCAGGGAGACCCGTCCCTGCTCCCTGCCCCCATCCCCCTAACTTACCATGTTGTACTTCAGGATTTGCGCTTCAGTCTCCGCACCTTCCCCCCGCACACAAGACCCTAATGATGGAGGACGTTGTAGGACGATTCCTCTGGCAGACTAACCGCTCATTCACACTGGAAGCGGATCCGCGTTCGCAAAGCAATTGCGAACGCATTTGTATAGAGATCCAGTGCAATTGCACGCGCACTAGATGACATCAAGTGCGCGGGCAATTTTACTGGATCTTTATACAACCGCGTTCGCAACCGCTTTGCGAACGCGGATCCGCTTCCAGTGTGAATGAGCGATAACACTAGGGTGCCTCAATGTCTTTCTGTTTAGGGTGATGCCACCCTTTGTAGTACCCGATGCCGACAGCACGCGCTCACGGGGAAAATACAAAGAAATCGACAAAAACAAAATGTCGCCATAGCACAGTCAGTGCCACAGACGCGTGCAGGGACACGCTCTTTCACGCGCTTCTGAACAAAAACGGAAAATAAAAGTGTGGGACAAAATGGCCGGATGACTCCACCCTAAGCAAAGCGCACATGAAGGCACCCTAGGTAACACTTTACCCACCTTAGTCTGTTACATTCCGTATACCCTACAGTCTACTCCACTAACACATGACCCTTGTGCACCGCAAAAGCTACACTGTACCACGTCACTTGGGAATGTCCTAGGATCCAGGCAGCCCCCCCTCACCAACCCAACACCCGAGCAGTGGGAAGCTGCGCTGTCCAACTCGGACACGCATGACGAGTGCGAATTGGACTCGCTGGCCCGGAGCGCAGTAAAAGCTGCAGGAGACCTAAACTAAAAGCTCCACTCGCCTCGAAAAAAAAAAAAAAGAGCTACCTGCTCGTTTGATGAAAGGTATTTTTCTCTCGCTTTCTTTCTTTCCCTCTTACATATACTCATTAACGAACGTGATAGAGATAAGATGCACTAAGATTGTTTTGGTACAAGAGATCTCCGACAACCGGCCAACCACTGCCCAGTCTTGAGGTTTGGAGAATGACGCGAGTCACCTTCGGAGTCAAAACCAGTCCGTGTCTGCTGGTCGTCACGTTAAGACCACTTCTCTGAAATGAGAAAAACGTATTCCGAAACATCAAATATGCTACAATCATCCATCTACGTTGATGATATACCGACAGGTGCGAAAAACAAAGAAGTTGCACTAAGAGTATATCAGGAATCTAAATATATATTCCAAAGGGCGTCAATGAAGATTCGGAAGTGGTCCTCTAATGATACAGAGATAAACGCAAACTTTGGAAGCACTGGCAGTGATCCAAGAATCCATGACAACTCCACAAACTCGCTCAAGGTGTTACGACTGTCATAGGTTACACAAGATGATTCCTTCTTATTTCCAACAAGTGATGCCCTTCAGCGGTTGCACACAAGAAGGAATTCAAAGCGATCTGTATTTCAAACGACTGGACAGTTGTGCGACCCAATATATGTTTTGGCGCCGTTTGTTATTCGTGCAAAAACCTTTTCCCGGGTGATCTAGAAATCGAAGTTTGACTGGGATGAGCAGTTTCCTGAGAAAAGGCAAACCACCCATGACTTGTGGCTCAGAGATTTGACAGTGCTGAAATAGATAAGGATACCAATATTTCGTCGTCATGAATCACCATGTACAGTGGAAAGATACGTATTGCACGTATTCTCTATCGCTAGCACAGCAGTTTACGGCGTTACTGCATACATTTGTGTGGAAGACAAAGAGTATAACTGTGTATCGAAATGGACGTCTGCAAAGGCGGGTAGTGCCCATCAAGAAGGTCACTTTACCTAAGTTTGAACTGATGGAAACACTGGTGGCTACAAATCTGTATGCTTATATTGCAGTGCATTCTCATGGGTTTATTGATTTTGTACACTTCTGGGCGGATTCAATGATTTCTCTCTGTTCGATTCAGTTTCCAAGTAAAACAAATACGATAACTATATCAATCTAAAAACATAAAATATCAAGACCATTCTTAAAAGATTGATTGAGATAATACCACAAATATATTTATATGTAAAAGAAAACAAAATATAAAGACCACTCCTAAAAGATTGAACGAATTAATATATGAAACAACTTAAGTTAAATAAGTAAAATGAAAACATAAAATATGAAAACATAAAATAAAACATTGATATTCAATGAAGCAACCTCACTGCTTTATAATACCTTAATGAGATAAACTAATTCAATCTGTTCTCCTAAAATTTGAAGTCAGAGCACCTTTACAAAATAAAAGACAAAATTAAATACAAGACACAGTTTTGAAATATTCATCTCAAAACTTAGATTTCCACGTCGCTTATACCTTTATCTATCTATATATCTGAAAAGGGACACTGCGCCCAGCACCATAAAAGTAAAAAAAAATGTAAAAAATATTAAAAAAGAAGGAATTTTTCAAACACACCTACAGCTGAATTTAAAATACAATCTGAGCTTTCAATCACAACTTCCTTAAATAATGACATAAATACTTAACAGGTAAATAAATCACTTAAATACATATCTCCGTTAATATTAATATACCACTATTTCCTCCTCCAACCCTCTGAAGTAAAAAAAAAAATCTAATTGTTGAATAGAAGTAAATTTGTCACCACATATCATAGAAAAGCCATAATACACTAAATAATAATTTATACGCAATATTCCTTCTTTTCAGAATAAACATCATGAACTCAAGCTTCTGTCGCTGTCATCCACCAGCTAGGAGACACAAACCCTCCTTTGCTCTCAAGCAATCCTAGTTATAGATACCTACAAATCATTTTCTTTTATAAGTAAACGCTCGCACTGATTCTTTACAGGTCCCTTACAAGAACTGTGGCTTCGTAGTATCACCTGTTTTTCTTTGCGGATTAGATTTTTAATCAAAATTGTGTTTTGGTCATATTAGGCCCTATTTATTTATTTTTAATTCGTTTAAACCTGTTATACCATTTGGTGGTGCAGGTAGATAGGCAAATTTTATTTTTATTCATTTTTAGCTCTCACTTAGAAAAAATGAAATGTTGGATTCAGTACAATATCAGCCGGTGAACACCATTTATCAGAAATAGCGTTGCGAAGGTCCATCATAAGAAAACCGCCTTTCTTAGTTTTTCTGTCCTGGAAAAGTAAATACCGCAGGTTTAGTGACTCGAGGAATATATGCAAAACTGAACAATAATGAACTATAGTGGAGTAGTCCAGAATGAATTATTTATGATCAATCTGCTTTGACACAACAGAACGCAAAAACCTACAAATTGAATGAACTAGAAAAAAAAGTTGAGTTTAGTGCTTTGAAAACAACCGCACAACCTTTCATATCCGTGATTGAGCTTCAAGCTTACAGCTCGGCTGTGCGTTTATACTAAGTCACAGCTCTGAACAATGCGTTATGTAAATAACGTAATGGAGAACCAGTTCAAAACGGTAGTTTTGACCGCAGAGGAGCTGCTGGAGAGTGAAAAATACTGGATTAAGTCAGTACAGTAGAACGCTTTCGATGCTGATATTTCACAGCTGAACGCTAAGAAAAGCTTATCACGGACATTTACCATTAAACATCTTTCTTCGTCTTTTGATCAAGAGGGAATGATACGACTTGGAGGACGACAGAACAGCGATGTGTCACATTGACAATGTCATCCCTGATTTTTTCAAAAACTAATCATCTCTCAACTTTTCTTGTGAGGCAAGCCCACGTCAACTTGTTGGATGCCGGAGTTGGATGCCATCGATGACACAAGCTCTAGAAAAATATTGGGTAACACGAGTGCGTTAGCTAGTTAAGAAAATTATAGGACGTTGTATCAACTACCAGCGTAATCACATAAGCGTAGCGACGGAAATAACGAATCCCTTTTTAGTGGATCCAATTTCTCCAGCAGATGCATTTGAAATCACGGAAATAGATTTCGCGGAACCGCTATTGGTGAGAGGACGCCGACCCAGAACTAAGTCTTTCATCACACTCGTCACGTGTGCAGTTACTACAGCTGGCGCACTTGAAGCTACTATCAGACATGACTACACAGAGTTTTCTACAAGCCTTCCGTTGTTTCGTATCCAGTCGCGGTATCTGCCGTTGCATGTATTCCCATAATGCACTCTTATTGAAGAGGACTGCAAAAAAACTGTGTGGACTTTGGACAATTATATAAGACGAAGAGGTACAGAACTATTGTGCGAATTCCACAATTCAGTGAAAATTTATCTTTGAGCGCTCCCCTCGTGGGGAGGGATTTATAAGGACTAGTAAGGGCTTTGTAGGTAGCCCTACGCACAATGTGAAATGAAAATTGTGCAATCTTAGAAGCCTGCGAACTATCTTTACAGAGTTGGAGGCTCTGATCAACTCGAGGCCCCTCACTTATGCATATAACAAGCGAAGTGATCCGGAAGCGTTAACGCCCACGTCTTCTCTAATTCGGAAGCGACTAACCACGTTGCCACTGGAAGTAAAGAGAGACACAAGTTCATTGCCACTTTCTCTGTGGGTACACTGGCAGAGAACACAGTTGCAGTTGGAGGAATTCTGGAAAAGATGGGTGATAGAGTACTTTTCAGAACCAAGTAATTTGAGTAGAACTGCACACTCGCCACTTCTCTAGGCTACAAATTGGCTATGTGTGTGAATATGACTGACAAGGCTCAACGACGACTTCTGAAAAGAATGAGAAAGGTCGAAGATGTTTTTGCTGGCCTTGACGCCAAGGTACGGGCTTGCTCAATACGCCTGAACTCCCAAACAACGCTCAAGCAACCGATTTAACTGCTTTGCCCTACTGAGGTAAATAATTATACCGACACTGAGCCGGCCGGGAAGATGCAGAAACTAAACAAGAAGAATCCCTGAGTGTAATGAAGGCGTTGAAAAAGATCGCCAACTTGCCATTTTTTTCTTATCTTTGCTTAACGCGCCGTAATAAACGGCCCTCCTTCCCTACTCTGTTTGCCTCCTAAAATTTTTTGATTTCACAATAAACACTTTGGCACACGGTACATAAATATATATATATCTCTCTTAAAATTTCACCCTATATTTCTTTTTTCTTAACTTTTTTCACCCTCGCCACAAGCAATAAAAAATAAAAAGCTTCCCCATACAAAAATCAAACACGTGTTCCTTTTTCATGTCATAATTTTGTGATTTGTACATTGCTAAAGTGAATTTATCTTGCATTTTTTCCCTACCACATTTTCGGTTTTTTTTTTACTTTCTTTTTTGCTGAACTTGCATGCTCAGTCCCACGACTGACATTGTTGTGTTTCCCGAAGCGCTAAAGTGGAGACCGCCCGAGAGAGAACACGCTACCCTACCCGCAGCGCAGAACCCGTGACCCATCAGGCGGGTGGTGGTCTTCGCTGAAGGCTCTAAACGCAAAAAGAAAGTCTTTCGGGGAGCCACAAAACGATCTGGGACCGCCAGCCCTCGCAAAGAGAAAGACAAGTGTGCGTTTGTGTGTGTGTGTGCGTGTGTGTGTGTGTGTGTGTGTGTGTGTGTGCGTGCGTGTGTGTGTGTGTGTGTGCGTGTCTGTTGGTGTTGTGTTTCACTTCGAGTGGCAAGAGCGTCGACACCTTGCATCAGACACTGGCGCATGGCAAGAGCGGCTACGGGTTGCATCAAATGTACTTTGCTGAAAGAACACAGGACAATCGCATCAGCCGCCCTCGCGCCTGTAACACCACGTGAACGTTCGAACACCACGTGAAGGCGCGTCTTCCTCAGAGGGCCTTTTTGCCCTCAGAGGGCTGTATAACAGGGGTTCAGTAGAGCCCGAAGACGCCGATTGAATTGTCGACCAGCTACCTTTATATTCACTGCACAAAAAGGTTCTACATCTGTAATCCCACTGCAGGTCTGTTTCCCCTCTGGCTATGCAATCAGCGAGATACAACCACGACTCCTGGTTCCGCAGCTAATATTGTCCCCTCCGAATCGCAACAGTGTGTGCACAGTTAATCATGTAAACTTTCGGGTTCGGATCGTTGATTTCATGTGCAAATTTGTTATGTATATGCGCTCGTATCCTTTCTGTTCCTATTGCGAGTCTTCCATTTATTTCACCTTTGTATAAATTTCAGTTTGAT
>JAZHYW010058847.1:0-12205 GCA_037355805.1 Ixodes ricinus | reverse complement strand
TATATTTTTATTTTATTTTGTACTGACGAGAAACAGGAAGATGCACTTGGATACACCGGCATGAAACGTGGAATCGAAGGCTTGGAAGCGATTGTCGGTCAAAGCCAGGAGCCATCCGATAGTGTTGAAGGTCATCGACGCCATACGACCAGAGGAATCGACCGTGATCATAAAGATGGCCGAGGACCCAGTCGGCGCTCCTCCCAAGTGGAGGAGCAAGTCAGCGCCTGTCGGAAAGCAACGCCGCCTCACGTACTTCTTTTGGGAGTATCATATGCCACTGAGATGATAAGGGAGCTGAGCTCTTCCTACTGGCAGTCGGCCATACCATTCGATCCTAACGTTTCTGCATGTACTTAAAACGTTCACGTCAGTGTTTTCAACTGCATCTCCTAGTTTTGTTCCATTTCAAATTAAATAAAAGGACAGAACTTCGAACTCTAATAAGGTTACAGTTTGGTGAGAACTTGGCGAGGTTATTATTCCCCATTTCAAGATGGTTGCCATAGGAAACATTTTTCTTTACCCCTTGCGATCATTTTTTCCGACTTTCAACATGGAGACATTTCTTGTGGAACCATTTACTCCGGGGACATATTTTTCGGTTATATCTTTTCCTACACGATAGGAGGTCTGGTAGCAGGTCTGCTCGCCACAACTTAATAATGGCCAGATTAGTAATCTGCGTGTTTCAGGGTTTCGGATTTACCCTAGAAACCCCAAATGTCAAGGTCACGAGGAGAAAAAACGTTGTTTTATACAAATATCTTTTTAAGTGCACGGGCGAGGGGTAGAGCTGAGAAGAGGACGCTTGTTTCCTTTCGAATCTCGGTCCACTAACAAAAGGGGGTTTATCTTTTAGCACGTAAGGGGTCGTTTAGGACAACGGGTTATCATCTCGACCAAAAACATTGCTTTAAATTTTTAGTCTGAGCCACACTTTAAAAAAAGGGGTGAAGCGCCTTACACCCCTTGTCACATATACGACAGCCCTAAATTTCAGTTGGGCGTGCAGCGCACTTACGTTCCAGTTTCAACCGACGCTACCAACTTTCACGAGCGGCTTGAGAGCTGTGTTGTACAACTTGTCAAAAATAGCTAAGTAAGTGTATCTGACTGTAAAAAAGTTATAGGCGGTTTTCTTGGCCCTACTGTAAAACCTCAGTGTTTTCTTTCTGTACTCTTTGATGCTTACTTTCGCTGTTAAATATCTTATTTCTCACCGTCATGAAGCCTCTCGTAAAAGTTGGGGCCGTCAGCTTGATGTCAGCGCGCTGTACGGCGAACTAAAGTTTTGGGGTGTCGTATATGTGACAAGGGTGTCAGGGCTACACCCTTTTTAGAGTACATGCTATGTTATGTATCGAGGTGCGGAGAACCGTGTGAATAAAGACGACGACGACGGCGCTCGGGCAGTCCGAGCCGAGGCTGATACCCGTACAAAAATGTCCTATGGTCAGCTATAAAAATTCTTTGTATGGGTCGGCTTTAGCTATTTGGCCCAATTAGCTAAAGAATTTTCCATGGCTGTCTTTAGCATTTTTTATGGTCGCCTTTATGGGCCTCTTTAGCTCTGTCTATGGCCCTATCGCTGTCCAGCCATAGCGCTCTTTAGCTTGTCGAATGGTTGGCTAAAGACTTCTCATGGCTTACCCTATGGCTCTCTTTAGCCAGCAAACTCTAAAAGTTTTGTTTCTTTTCAAGTACCCCCGATTTGTGAACGCTACATGGTAGATAATACGTACATGTCTTAACACACAGAACACAAGCAGAACACTACCCCACACAACAGCAACAACGCCGCGACACCGACCCCTCTTTTTTTTTTTTTTTCTTTATTGACCACGGACCTTTTTCTTCACATTCTACGTTCGCGCTAGCTGTATATATGGCAGTCTAATTTTTGAATCCGACTTTCCCGGTGGCCCTTCATTTGTCGCAAAAACACGGAGAGGCGGAGCGAATATTACTCGTACTTAATACATTATCTGAATTGTCTCTTGAGATAGCCCCCATCACTTAATTCAACACCCTGAAAAAAGCAAATGTAGATCATTAGGCTAATTAACTGAAATTTATTAATTATCTTTTTAATAAGTTTGATGAATCACGTTGACAATGCAGTGATGACATGCAGTACACGGGTGTTGAAGATTGCAATCAAGCTATTGCTTGAATGCAGTGTTCGGCGCCAGTGTAATTTATTTTCACTTTGGGGGTAATAATTAATATTAATTGTTGCACAAGTATTTTAATGGATTTTTCAAACAAACAATATTACTGGGTTTCACGACTCGTTGCAACAGCAGAGAATATATCTTGGGTCATGGTTTGTCACCGGCATTACAGAAATTTAGTATTGATTTAATTTTCTAACCTGGAGTGTTTTTACTAAAACAGTAAGCACCGGTAGTGATTTTATATAGGCGAGGAAAGAAAATTTATTGGTTCCTAGCCACTAGACTCGGGGCCATAAATTTTTCTATAGACGGGTAAAGACAATTTATTAATTTCCAGTCTTTAAACTCGGGGCCAAAGAATTTTCTATAGGCGGGTAAAGAACATTTATTGGTTCGCTGTCTTTAGACATGGGGCCATGTAATTTTCTATAGGTGTCTAAAGAAATTTTAGTGGTTCCCAGCCTTTAGACTTAGGGCCATAAAATTTTCTATAGAGTGTTAAAGACAATTTATTGGTTCCCAGTCTTTAGGCTCGTGGCCATAGAAGTTTCTATAGGCGGGTAAAGAAAATTTATTGGTTCCCAGTCTTTAGACACAGGGCCATAGATTTTTCTATAGCAAGCCGTAGCTGTCTTTATGGATTTCTATGGCCGGCCATAGAGGGCCATAGGGGTGTATAGCCTGCCATATAATTTTCTATAGACGACCATCGACCATTTTTGTATGGGTAGTCAGCCATACATCACTTCGCGTTCGGTCTCTTAATTATGATATTTCTTGGAAATATCACATTGGCGACGAGCAAACCTAAACAAACTACGCGGGCAAAGCCATAAAGAAGGACGGAGAGGCACCAGATTTCTTGGCAAGGCAAGTCTTTCTGGATTTTCTCCGATTACGATGCCTAAGCTCGAACCCTTTCTCGGAGAAAGCAAGGATGAATGGGAGGAGTATGAGGAAGTACTCGAGCAATATTTTATTGCAAATGACATAGCAGAGGAAAAGAAGCGCGCAGTATTTTTGTCAAACTGTGGCAAACGCACATATTCGCTTCTCAGAAATCTTCTGGCTCCAGAAAGGCCTCGGGATGTTGCCTATGACGACATTATCACGGCACTGAACGGGCATTACGCTCCCAAGCCTTCCGTAATTGTAGAGCGTCTGAAGTTCCACACAAGGATTCGTCAACAAGGAGAAACCGTGAGCGACTTTATTGCATCTCTGCGGAAGTTGGCGGACTCTTGCGACTTCAAGACGGTGCTCAACGACATGCTTCGAGATCGGCTAGTCTGCGGCATCAATAACGACCTCATGCAGACCCGACTTTTGGAAGATGCAGAACTGACTTTTGAGCAAGCGGTCAAGGTCGTCGTAACCATGGAAGCCGCGACGAAAGATTCCCAAGCAATCGCGTGCCGGGCTGGGACGACTTCAGCTGTCGAGACCAACCGCCTATCAGAGCAGTCATCTAGACAGTCTCGATGCTTTCACTGCGGAAAGTCGCACGGCTCAGCAGCATGTCGTTATGCTAATATGACATGCCACAACTGCAAAAAGGTTGGCCACCTCTCAGCGGTCTGCACAGCAAGATCCTATGACGAGTCAAGCAGCGTCAAGAAAGATAGGAAAGCTGCGCGAGACTACCAGAACTCGCCAGGACGACGGTCAGAAAAGGCGCCATCGGCGGTTCCAGTTCACAGCCTAGACGACCCCAACGACCAGGACAGTGACGATGATCCCCCAACGTACAACATGTGGCAACTGAAAGCATCTCAGGTTCCTCCAATTATTATAACTCTCACTATTCAAGGTAAACCAGTTGACATGGAACTCGACACTGGGGCTGCAGGCGTCTCCGTAATGGAAGAGAGACGTTTACGAGAATTGTTGCCGGATGTGAAGGTTGTCCCCTCCAATGTCGTTCTTAGAGGGTACTCAGGAGAGTTGACACCGGTTCAAGGCTGCGCCAAGATCCTGGTGAAGTACAACGATCGAGAAGTTCTTCTTCCTCTGTTCGTCGTTGGCGGAACTTCCCCAACTCTGCTGGGACGAAACTGGATACAAGCTCTGGGTCTACCTGTTGCTGACGTCGTAAATTTACATCATACATCAACAGAGCGTCTTGTCAGAAAATTTCCAGAGGTGTTTTCTGGTGGGATGGGTCTGCTGAAGAACGTGGAAGCCAAGATTTGCGTGCCAGATGGATCAAGACCCCGGTTCTTCAAGCCACGACCTGTCCCCTTTTCATTCCAAGATCTGGTCACTCAAGAGCTTCAACGACTAGAACAGGAAGGAATTTTGAAGCAAGTCAAGACTTCTGACTGGGCAGCACAGATTGTCCCGGTACTAAATAAAGAGGCTCGGGTGCGAATTCGTGGAGACTTTAAGGTCACCATAAACGCAGCAGCCCAGGTGGAAACATACCCGATTCCGAGAGTCGAAGAGCTCTGGACAAAGCTCTCAGGAGGCATCAAGTTCTCTAAGTTGGACCTCAAAGATGCTTACCAGCAGGTGGTACTCTCTCCGGCCTCAAGGAAGTACGTCACTATCAATACCCACAAAGGATTGTTTGAGTACACAAGGCTACCTTTTGGTGTTTCATCAGCGCCAGCGATTTTCCAGCGAGAAATGGAAAACCTGCTTTGTGACCTCAGGCACGCTGTCGTCTACTTTGATGACATCTTAATAACTGGAGTGGATGACTCGGAGCACATGAGAAATCTCGAAAAGGTACTTCAGCGGCCAACAAATGCAGGATTGAAGCTGAAGTTTGTAAAAGTTTGAGTTTTTTGCGTCAAAGGTTGAGTATTTGGGACACCTCATCGACCACACAGGTCTTCACCCTTCGCCAAGTAGGGTGGAAGCAATTGTAAAGGTACCAACTCCAGAAGACACAAAGCAACTACAAAGTTTTTTGGGACTGATACATTTTTACAGAAGATTTCTACCCAACTTGTCAAGTGTCCTGGAGCCGTTACATCGGTTGCTGGAAAAGGAGCACGCTGGGAGTGGTCAGGAGAGCAAGAATACGCGTTCGAGCGAAGCAAAGAGCTGGTAACTTCTGCTGGTGTCCTTGCACATTACGACCCCACGAAGCACCTTGTGCTAAGCTGCGACGCTTCACCTTACGGAATTGGAGCTGTACTGGCGCACAGGAGTTCCATGGGCGAAGAGAAGCCTATTGCGTTCGCATCACGTCGTCTGATGGCAGCAGAACAGAACTACAGCCACCTGGACAAAGAGGCTCTTGCACTCATGTTTGGAATAACAAACTATCACCAATATCTCTGGGGTCGACCTTTTGAGGCAGTGACTGACCACAAGCCACTGCTGGGACTATTAGGCGCTGACAATGGCATTCCCCCACAGTGTTCACCAAGAATCCAAAGGTGGGCCTTCAAATTAGCTAGCTACAGCTACGCCATGGTCTATCGTCCTGGAAAAACTCTTGGTCATGCTGATGCGCTGAGTCGCCTACCACTGGTGACTAACAAATTCACAGTGCCGAAGCCCGCAGATGTTCTCATGTTGGAACGTGACTACAAAATTCTTTCCCAGAAGTTATTGCGACAGCTACGGAAAGAGATCCGGTGTTGTCGAAAATACGGGAGGTGCTATGGGCCGGTTCAACTTTTCCCGCTGCACCAGAGTGGCAACCTACGCTACGAAAACGCAGGAGCTCAGCGTGAAAGACAATTGCGTGCTATGGGGTACGAGAGTAGCAGTTCCGAAAAGTCTAACAGGAAGTGTGCTGGATCTCCTGCATGAGGGACACACAGGAATCACCAAAATGAAGACGGTGGCAAGAAGTCACGTTTGGTGGTATGACATGGACGAAGACATTAAGGACAAGGTCAACAGCTGTTCTGTGTGTCAGGAACACCAGCGAGCGCCACAACCAGTGCCAACGACACCTTGGCCCTTTCCTGAGAAAGCTTGGTCACGCCTTCAGTGTAGATTTCGGGGGACCATTGCAAGGATGATATTTCTTAATCCTTAATTAGACTGTATAGCAAATGTTTTTTTTTAGATAGCCGGCGGAGCCTCTCGGGAGCTGAGTTCCATATGCCAATACGAAAAGAGGGGGGGGGGGGAGCCTTGCCGAAGAAGGAAAAAGATACAGCTCAATATAGGATTTATAAATATGCAGGGGGGCAGAAATTGAATGAAAAGTGAAGAGATTGCGGAACAATTAATTGATGAAGGTTCTGTAGTGTAAGGATTGGTAGAGAATTTTACAAGATCAGTTTTCGCGGTTCCTTCAAGATTTTCAGGTATTTGTCCACTAAAAATAATATTAGTATCACCCGCATACATTATTAGATCCGGGGAACAGGGTATGCTCGCGATATTAAAAATATAAATGAGGAAAAGTAATAAGCCCAGTATAGAAGCCAATGGGACTCCATAACGCACCTCTAGCTTATTTGATTAAATTTTCTTAATTTTTAGAAATTGCAGACTATTGATTATATAGCTTTTTAATAAAACGAGTGCTACACTACGAATACCATTAACGTTCTCATTTTCTGAATAAAATATTATGCAGAACAGTGTCGGAGGTTTTTCTGTGGTGTAAAAATAGGCCGAGGGTCGTTAACTTATTATGAATATTTGTCCCCATAGTATCTCGTTAATGTCTAGTAGAGCTTGCTCTGTTGATATTTCTTCTTGATACACCTATTGCGCAGATATTACTTGGTGCTTTGTTAAAAAAAATCTTTCCAGTCGTTTTTTTTTTATTTTGGCCTCAGCTCTTCTAGAAAACATTGTCAGGACTGAAATCTTCCTATAATTTTCAAGACTTTTTGGCAACCACCCTTCATAGATAGCAGTAACTTTAGCGAACTTTAACTCGTATGGAAAATACCGCTTTCTAGCATGTTATTTGCTGTATGTGATAATATGGGGCTAATACGTCTTGCTGTCTTATTAATAGGGAGGGCTTTGAGCTCGTCATCCCCCGCCGAAACGTCTTTTAAAGTTTAAAGATGTGTGTTTGAACTTCATACGCTGTTGTGGGAAACAGCATTATAGACTCGATGATTTTTTATGCTTTCTTTGCATCGTAACCTGCATAGTCTTTGATACCATACATCTCCTTATGTTTCTAAAATGCTTGTTCATTCCGTTTACCATTTCACCTCCCGTCTCATCAGTCCCGTCGATAAACAATTATTTCACTGTAATATCCATGTTTTTAGAAGTCTGCTATGGCTTCCCATATCTTTCTCTGGTCATTATAGACTCACATAGATTTGTTTTGGTAATATTGGAGCTTAGATATTTTAAATCCGGGTTTATTTTATTCCTTTTTTATGAACTCATTCAGCAAGCCAGGTTTGCGTGAACGCTGGAAAGCATGGTACATGTTATTCTTTTCCTTTATTTGGTTTACTAAGTCAGCGGTGACCATAATGTTTTCTGATATTCCAATTTTTTTATATGTCTGCTTTAAAGTGAAAGCTATATGATAACAAAGTTTAAACTTACAGAAAAAGGAGCTTAAAGCAAGAATTCGCGGATTCTTGCGCATACACCTCTTCCCAGTTAGTTTCTATAAGAAAGCGAGTAAAAGCCTTCGGGGTTTCGTCGTTTATATTTTTTGTTAAAAGGGTGTCAGTTTGTTTTGAGTTTTTTCTGAGATGAGAATGGGCATGACAACAAATGGGAAGATGGTCACTCACGTCTTCCGTCATAGCGCCATATATAGCGTTATCTGGAATTACATTTGTGGTGCAAATATCAATGGATGTGGCACTCTCTCGACTCACCGTGGTTTTGAAACGTTATGGTAACGTTACAAGCTTATTGATTCAAAATCCTTCTAAACTCTTTTGCATGTCCATCGAGGCGATAACTTGTTGAAAGCCTGAAACACAATGTTTTAAGTGAAATTAACAATAAAATAAAGTTAACTTGAACCGCAGAAAAACTTAGAATGACCAACAAGTGACCGATTTTATAAATCGGCGTGGCCAGCGATGCACTCCTCTGCCATTAGACGTAGAATTATAGATGTATCTACCTAGATGGATACAAATCTTTTTCAGAGACGTGAGAAGAGAACTCAGTTTGTACTGTACGTAATAGGCATGACCTCATGAGTTGCGGGTCAGCAGTTTTGACAGAACCCACTTCGTCAGAACTTTGAATCTGCGCGTGCATCAGAGTCGTCGAAAGCTTTGGTTCAATGCTTATTTATAAAAAAAAAACTGTACATTTAAATGTTTTGCCAGTGACTGATATTTTCTGTTTGTTCTCATTTCTAACGTCACATGACGTGAATCTGTATAGGTACGCCTGAACAACGAGAATCTTTATCCAGTTATTGCTTACTCGAATCCCGGGCACGGCATGATTAAGTTACACAACCTCACTTGCATGCTTACTGTCTCTTAAAGGGGTCATGAAACGCTTTTCCAACTTTTTCCTGTTTAGCTTTCCTCCTCAACTCATAAATCGCGCATTCTACCAAACAGTTCAAGAAGACGGAAAGAGGGAGTCCCCTCTTGCTCGGAATCTCGTTTGTATACCCGGACAGAGCCATTGTCCCCCTAGAAGATTAGCCCGTCGCTCAAAATTCAGACAAAAGTTGCTTTCCCCACCCCGTTCACCCCGAAGCTGACAGTGCTGTGGAAGCTACGTGCTCGTTGGGCCAGCCACACTTTTGCCACGTGATCACGCTCTCTCGCGCATACCCACGCGCAGAGAATGAGGTCTGGTGATGAAAGGGAGGCGGCTGATTGGTCGGGCAAGCGCGTAGCTTCCACCACAATGTCAGCTTAGGGGTGAAGGGAATAATGAGGTGAGGTCCGGTATCGTGTGACGTGCGTTTGGACCCGGTGACGCGCTTTGGGAACCGCGGATGTATCACAGTGAAAAGGCAGAGAGCTTACGAAGGGGAGGAGGTACGAAATAGTCCGCTGTGTTTTCAAATTTTCGCACTGAAAGTCAGGCTTTTGACTTTCTACCTTTTTTCTTTTGGCCCACTGAACGATGTGCTATTAGTAAAATCCCAATCTAAAGTGATTTATACCAGCCCAAAATTCGTTTCATGGGCCCTTTAAGAGGATATCTCAGTAGAATTTCATCTCTGATATGAACTTTTCCGGAATCCAGATGGCACTGGGGGGGGGGGGGGGAAGCCTTTCCACTCACCTGCTTACGCAATATACTGCTATTTCCAAGCAAAAATAAAGAAAAAGCTTGTCTTTTGTTCTGGTCATCAGCGGAAGGCTTGACCCTGAAAGCCCCCCCCCCCAATTAACCCACCCATCCGTCACCCGATTCCGAGTCAAGAGGTCCAACGCGTCAAGAGGTCCAACGAGTCAAGAGGTCCAATATTGGACCTCTTGACCCGTTGGACCTCCTGACGTGTTGGATCTCTTGACTCGCCGTGGATCTCTTGACTCGTTGGACCTCTTGACGCGTTGGACCTCTTGACCCATATTGGATCTCTTGACTCGTGCTCGATGTCTCAAGATGTGTCAAGAGGTCCAATATCGGATACCTTGACTCGTTTCATCTCTTGATATAAAATATGTACAGGCAAGGGGTTTAAAATAAGTACTGGCAAAAAAAAAAAAAGAACTACGAGGGCACTTAATTTTTTTCTTATGATGTGAGAATGTGTTAGCACTAGCTTCACCCCAGTCGTGTTGCCGCAACGGATAGCGCGCTAGTTTCACGATCAAGAGGGCCTCGGTTCGAAACCGGGATGGTTCCGTGTTCATGCAACCAGAGAGGTCACGTGTCGAGAGTTTTTTTTCTTCCGGCTTGGTCACGTAACCGCAGATTTTTTTTTGGTCACATGACCAGATAGGTCACGTGACCAGAGAGATCACTTGACGAGATATCACGTGACCAGATTTTTTTGTATTATTATTGTGTTGGATTTTGTTGGACAAGTTACGGATTTTGCCGACCGTTTTTGGCGACGGCTTTTTCGCTAACTTAGCCAGGTAACGCTCACGCATTAAAAAAGCAGACAACAGAGATGCTAACCAAATAAGGCGGAGAAGAAAAATTCCGGAATAAGAGCAAAAAGTTAAGCTGTCAAGACGGCTTTGACACGGCAGGGGGATTTTACGAACACGGCTTTGATACATCGTTTCTGGCCGGTGATGTAATCAGTGTTCGTGCGTATGACCCGTGATTTGCTTGGTTTCTGAAGCGACAGATACGCGCGCGCTGGGCTGTGGGGATCGCATGCTGGGCACTGGATTTTTAAACACCGAAAAACATTGTTGTTATAAACTGTCAAGCTTATAGCAACGTTGGTTTGTTTGGGACCTGCAGCCCTGCAGGGCTGTGGGCCTTTGCTTTTCTACCCCTGACCACAAAGTCGTAAATCTGCATCTCCCGTGTTTCTCTCCCCCGCGAATATCGAACACGTCACCGGAAAGGTGTTAACATTCCACGATTTGAGATGCCTTTTTTATTTAGGTAGTGACTACTTCGCCATCCGGGTTCAAAATAATTGTAAAACTACTTTGAACACATCTTTCGTCACATGCGAAAGATGTGTCCATAGTTATTTGCTATTTCGACGTCTACCATCACACTAAAGCACTAATACGGCGTTAGACGTCAGGATCACTGAAGATAGTTTTTATGTTTTTATTTCTGTGACATCATTTTTAAAAGTTGTAGTAATTGTTTAAATTTGTTCACGTCCCGTCAAAATAGCTTCCTTGATATTTTGAAGTCCTTGGTCTTCGAAGAACTTGAAGAGACAGTTTGCCCTGGCGCAGCATGGCATGTAAAGTTAGTCATTTTTTCATTCGCCATGGCCTAGCACTAGACACACTAGATCTATCGGCTTCAGAGATCGACGTGCTTTCCGACACAAACAGTTCTTCAATCGACTTCAATCTTTATGACCCAATTTTCTAAAAATGATTGAGCAACTAACCCACCATCTTACAATTCTACCCGACTAACACATCACGTAATTTCAACTAAAAATAAATGATATCGACAGACAAGTGTTAGGTAATTCGTGTCAAGAATGCTTAATCATGAAATGTTCCGTTTCATGGTTTATTTCACAGAATTCTAAGAAATAAAGAGCAGTAAAGGAGTAACATATCGCTAGCATAAATATTAGCGGCTGCTCCATGCTTTTGAATAAGCCAACGGCCCAGATTAACCCGCTAGCTTGCAGCGGTCATAACGTTTCAAGGAGACAATGCTCGCATTCATTTCCGACACTCTATTTGACACCAAGTGACGTAATTTGGGCTCGTTTAAAGACGTCCTCCAATGCTATTTGAGCTTCGTCCCATGTTGTGTTATTTACCTATTTTAGTGAATTGGTTAACTCAGTGAATAAAAACTAAAGCATGAAACTGTAGCGCATCATATTTTTAATAGAACATACGAGAACGCGGGACTGGACAAAGTTACCCAAGGAAGTATTTGCGATCACAAATACTGAGATGCATGAAAGGGAAGGCTAGACGCGAGATGCTAAGATACATTTGTATTTTATATCTGGGGAATTTGAGAGACACTTATAAATGTGTCCTACAACAGAGAGACTGGAACACAGATACTAAGTTCTACAAGTCCAAAATATGTCGCCAGGCACTATTCATTATTTAACACTCAAATACATATACATTGTGGCAAATAGTATCTGTCTACTTGTCGCCAATAGCCATGTAGTAGTTGTATCGTCCAAAATCATTCAAATAGGTCAAACAGTCAGTAACCGTCACAAGCGGCCATTAATAGCAATATAATTATAAACAGAGAAGATAAAAATAAGGCTCGATGGACCTCTTGACGCGTTGGACCTCTTGACCCGTTGGACCTCTTGACTCGTTGGACCTCTTGACGCGTTGGACCTCTTGACACAAATTGGACCTTTTGACTCGTTGGACCTCTTGACGCGATGGACCTCTTGACTCGAATTGGACCTTTTGACTCGTTGGACCTCTTGACTCGGCTGTCACGTGGCTATTGGACCTTTTGACTCGTTGGACCTCTTGACTCGTTGGACCTCTTGTCCATAAGCG
>JAZHYW010058845.1:0-10086 GCA_037355805.1 Ixodes ricinus | reverse complement strand
GTGCTGCGTTCGAAAAGCATATGTCTCTGCCCTGACTTTGTAAGTGACTATAGTGACTTGAATGACCATATGAAATAGTCAACTAATAAAAAAAGCAAAATCACTATTTGAAAGTGAGTAACTGTCTTGACTGCTTCGTCCTGAATGGTGCTATGCAGAGAAGCGATAATATTTCTTCTAGGAGCCATATTTGTGGCTGTTGTTTTAGCAACTGTCCCGAATTATTATTAGATGTACCAATGCTTTCTAGTAAGAGATATCGTCCACGACCTTCAAAATACTGTTTTCCCGTTGACGGACTCGCGAGGAGAAGATCAAATACTTGGAACCTTAATAAGTGTTGAGGTGGTCACCGACCAAATGAATTCGCTTCAATATGTAGGCTATATAAGGCTCTGGAGCAGTCAATGGGACTGCGTTTCAGGTGTTCAGTGCTTCATGGTGTTTGTGTTTGTGTTCGTTTCTAATGTGTATTTCTCGGGTATATGTAGTAGTAGTGCCCTCAAATATCACAAAGACGCCATTTACTACCAAAATTAAAAAAAGAAATCGCGTTTCTTTTTTTTTTACGGAATTTCGCTGCAGCCATTTTTGAGGACAGTGGAAAGCCATAGTAAGCTTCCAAAACTTCGTTAAATAAATAGCTAAGCTGTAACGATTTTTTTTTCTTTTTAATCTTCTGTAGCTTTTCAGTTGAAAAGCTGTAGCATTTCAATTGAAAAGCAGCGAAAAAGAATCTTGGAGGCGACAGAAAGTCTGTTGACTTTCTTATTACAAAGTGGGCCAATATTCAAAAGAAAGTCAACAAAAAAGCTAGAGAAAAGTCAGTTGAAAAGCTATTGACATTTTATATCCTCTCATGACTTTTTATCAACAGCTTTTCAACAGAAAAGCATCATGGAGAATCTGTTGACTTTCATTAGAAAAGTGGGCCAATATTCAAAAGAAAGTAAACAGAAAAGCTGTTGACATTATATATCCTCTATTGACTTTTTTCAACAGCTTTTCAACAGAAAAGCGTAACAACTTTTTGTAAGGGCTCTCTCTGACAAGGCCGGCATAATCAGGTGCACTCGGCTCTCATTTGGCACTCCGTAGGCCACGAACATCTTTTCGACACCGTCGAACCAAACCGGAACTTCCGCGTCAGGTGGCAGTTTCTGATTTTTGAGAAGTTTCGCGCATTGCGAAACAGGGTCCAGCCTGCCCATACCGGTCGCCACGGTAGCTGCACCACTGGCACTCGGTCCACGCAATGCCGCGATTTTCTCCTCGCTCTCTAGTTTTAGCTTCAATATGGCAATTTCGTGCTCATGATCCATGCGCCGCATGGTTTCCGCGTGCGCATGGGCAGCGCGCTCGTCGGCGGACCGACTTTCCGACCCTTCCGCCCCTCCGTCGGTCCCTTTATCCCTTTCCGCAGTTTTCGCTTTATCCCCAGATTTCTTCATTTTTTCCTGCCAACTGACTCCTACGTCTGCGCACACACCAAAGAAACGTGAAGGTTCCACTCACCGGCGCCGCGGAGTCTCCCTTGGACTGGATGGCACGGGGTGACAGTGGGCTCCCTTGACGCTAGTCGGTCTCTGATGCGTGGGCTCTCTGCGGTAGTCGTTCTGTTGCCACTCGATGATGTTTCTTGAATTTTGATGTCGTCGAAGCCAATCCTGTCGACTGCGCCAGTACGGGTTCTTTCGTCTCGGTCACCTTGCGCCGTCCGGGTTGCCAGGTCCGGATGGGGTGACGGACTTCGTTGTGGGAAGCTGGGCGGGTCTTGCCGGAGACGAAGTTGCTTCCCTTGGCCGTCGACGACTAATTCAGTTGAACTTTTAGTTACTTTTGAATAAACAATTTAATACTTTGGTAGCGAATGAAAATACAAAGAGAAACAATACTGCGAAATGATAACTTCCCCTGAACGGGGTTGGGAAGGAGGTGGTCGGGTGTTAGCTTATCCAAGCTCGGGAGTTGGCTGGCTCGTGGGATTACGTCCCGATTACGGGGACAAAGTCCCTCGGAATCCCACGACCTGACTCGATTACGGAGCGACAGCTCTCGAGCCCCAGCGCAAACTGAACTCACTTGCTGAGTTTCCCATTAAAGTCACTCGTCGGTCCGTCCCCTTTCGGCGGACCGGCGAATCCTCGACGCGTCGTGAGACAGGCGTTTCCCACTGCCAACCAATCGGCTCACTCTCTCGCCATGTGGCAATTGCTTACGTTCCCGGGTGGGAACCGACGGTCTGTGTACATCTCGCGGTCAAAGGTCGGGCTGGTTCGGATGCAAGCAGAACCATTACTCGCAAGGCGAAGCGGACAACCGACCCCGGTCTGTATAGCGTCGATCTGGCGAGCCATCTCGTAATTCACTCTGCCAGACGCGGTCCGACGTTGCCGCTCCGCCGCGGCCCCCCACACTCGGGCGAGAAAGACCAAAACGATGCAAACGCGTAGCGTAAACAGCGCCGGCGAGAGCCACCGCGTTCTCCCGGCCCGGAACAAACGCTCCGATTCACTGGGCAGAAAACGCACGTTCCGAACCTCGCGTCGTAAACTACGCCCGTCTCTCGAGGTCGCCGAGCACGGGATGTGTTTACGTAACGCTTTACTACCAGCCAAGTCTCCCTGGTGCTAACGGGCCACCCGCGGAGACCCTCGTCGATCTACAGTCTCTTTGCGCTGACTATCCTTGAAGCCTTCCAATCCTACCTGCGCGATATAAACATACGAGCTTCTTACTGAACATGTTCCGCCACTATTGGTAATCAAACCTCAGTTGTCATAAGGACCTTTGAACCCTCGTGATGTCTTAGTCGTCGAGTAGACGTATCGACTTTAGTTTCCGAAGTAAGGCGGGAAACCGCGGTGAAACGCGACGAAGAAACACGAATACAACGCATCCGCCAAGGTGCGGAGGGAGAGCAGGCAGCAAGTTGAAGCAACCTAATGGCTGCCGGGTCACGTGATTCCAAGATGGCAGCGCCCATGCGGAGGATGATGAAAAGGTCGATACAGGTTGAACTAATCACGCGCAAAAATGCTCAGTTGCGGGGATCTCAAACTGCCTGATTGGTTTAACCTAAGTGTCACCAACCAAAATCCAAGCCGCGGAAGGCGACCGACGGCCGGCGCCTTGACGCGTTTCTCCAGAATTAATCCTGGCCTATGTCCCAATTCCAGAAGATCCGCTACTACGGGCGCTCAGAAGTGCGCCTACCAAAATGGCGCCGGGGTGCGCTCGATATGGGCAAAATAAGAGAGAAAAATATCTAAAGGAACCTCATCACAACGCAGGTCCTCTCTCTATATCATTCATTGAAGACTGTAATTGTTAGCATCACCATTATTGGTCCACTGCCTAATGTATTTTTCAATCCGTTAAAATGTGCTCGCGTCATCATGTGTAATGCGTACTGCATATTGTCAGCATTAGTTTCATCATTATCCTTAGTCATTTGCACTGCTCGTATGTGATAAAGTCCCAAGCGCTTTTTTTATGGCCTAAGAAAATTTTTGGCCTCAATATTTTTTTTAGTGTCATAAATAGCTAAGTAATACCAGAGTCCTTCAATGCGCTTTATGGTCACGAAACTTCGGCGCTCGCTTCATATGGGGACAGCGGGCGCCGCTACGAGCGCCACCGCCGCAACGCGGGCATCCAGCCGCCGCGCGTGCGGCAGTTTTGCCGGCTCTCGGCGTTCGAAAGCTCGCTGCTTTTAGTCTCCGCGCGCTGATTAAGTTGTATTTTTTTGTTAGTAGTTAGCGATAAATCGTCCAGTCATCGAGTACAGCACCTGCCTTCCATGGGGTTTTCCTTTTCCCAAGAAATTGCCCAGACATACGCCGGCCGCTGACGGTAACTGCTTCCGCGTCCTCGGGCTTAAGAGCTGCGTCGTCATGTTTACGGATTTTCAAATCGTTGTTTCTTTTCACAAAGCAAAAGCTGTAACCACTATACTTACGATAGTTCCGTAGCTACGGACTGCTACGGGCCTATCGATTATACAATAAAAAAAATGAAGGGAATACGCGCTGTTCAAACCGCTATTAATGAATCTGTTGACTGCTCTGGAATGTGGAGAACACTCAGAAAGACAGTAAGATAATGTTGTCGTTTGGACGAGACCGTACGTGCAGACATTTAAAAGCGCTGCAGAAAGGCGAAGGATCTAAACACGAAAAGATACATTTTGCACCGTGCGGCCTTCGAATACAGCGCTTTTCAATCCTTGCAAATCAGGAAGCGCAAACAGCCAAGAAAAGTGATTTTATCACATGCAAAAAAAAAAAAAAAAATCAAATTTACAAAGGGAGACAAATGAGCGTGGTCCAGCGTACACACATTTATTGCTTGCGCTCTGATGTGCAGCACACAGACGAAACAGAATATTGTCGCGTATCCAAGAAAAACGCACAGTTCTAGTGCACAAAGTTTATTGGAGCGAACTCCTGCTCCACAAAAAAACTCGGATGAAACACACACGTCAAAGAAGCAATCAAAAGAACGTCGACGGAACGGGTTGCGCGGCGTTAGCACAGCATGCCTTATTCTCGGAATGTTGTCCGTTTCAGGACCATTGAATTAGATCAAGAACATAGACGATCAAACAAGTAAGTAAGTTAGTGACAAGGCGACACCCTTTCTCTATCAAACAAGATTGCCCGACGCGATGTACAACGAAAAGAGCAAACGGGCGCTTCGCTTAAAACACCAGATAAAACCGTGCGCGCCCATGCGCTATTACAAAACAAACAAAGTGAATGCCAAGCGACAGTTAATAGAAATGAGAAAAGTACAAAGACATCATAAAGCTCCTTTTTACATGCGAGCCTGAGCAAGGCGATACAAATTTGAAAACAAGTAACGAAGCACAGCTGGCACCTCAGTACTTCAACCTCAGCGAGAGAGATGGCGAGTTCGTTTGTTTGGCACGCCGAGTCCGAAGTGCGCGTTAGCCCCTCGCCGACGTGATCAGTGGGCAGTGCAGGATCTGCAAAACGATTTCAAACATCGTTTAAAATAGTGCATTTCCAGCCCCCCAATCACTCTACATTTCGCTGATATAATCACTGCACGGCAAGAAACTTAAACCGCATTAGACGTAAACTTACCTTCGTCACACGACGCAGCACCCGATGTGTCTGGTTTGGTGAGAACGTTTGTTTCATGGCCACATGAGGA
Organism: Ixodes ricinus; assembly: GCA_037355805.1. Taxonomy (NCBI): domain Eukaryota; kingdom Metazoa; phylum Arthropoda; class Arachnida; order Ixodida; family Ixodidae; genus Ixodes; species Ixodes ricinus. Next base: position 4,905 of record JAZHYW010058845.1, on the reverse strand, counting down.
CGACTCACGACGTCGCTTCGCCGCAGATGATCTTGTCAGCGTCCGCGACCGCTGCTTCGGCTTGGTTAGGTAGGCTGGCAAGCCGTCAAACTTCCTCGGGACGGCGTTAGGCTTCAGAAGCGGCTTGTCGCGCTTAAGTGACACCACTTCACCATTTATAACAAATTCATCGGCACGGATGATGTCACTGTCGTCAAAATGCTTCTCACACACTCTCACATACTTTGAATCGAAGTTGAAGTCGCCGGTTTCTTGGCGGGGGATGGCGCGCTTCCATTTCTCACGTAGTTCCCCGTCGCTTGGCAAACCGAACACAGACACCTTTTCTGTTGTGCCCTTGTATCCAGAACGGCATCCCGGGACACAACACGTGTTCGGCATAGTCGATGCACTGCTTACTTCACATCCCAGTAGCGTGAGATGCCCCCAACCCGCACAAAGAACACGCAACTAACCGCGTCTCCGTCGTACGAGCCAGCGCAACGCCGCCCGAATGATGCCCGCGATGAGATGGTGGCGCCACCGCGCGGTGGCCAAAAGCACCATATGAAGCCGCCCCATTGAGTTACGGAGCAGTTTCGTGACCAGAAGGCATTGAAGGACTCTGGTAATACATTTTGAGCTGCAGTATATATATTCAGCCATCTTGTGTGTTTTATTTCATGGTTTAAAATTCATTTTACCGTACAGCTGCAGATATGAGTTCATTCAATTTTTGTTTTCTCTATTATAATTACTATGTGTTTGGCCCTTGAGACCCCGACAAATACTTAGTAAGGCCTATTAGGCACAACGTTTGAAGACCCTGGGCCTCTAAACTCGCTAAACACAAAGTTTGGGCCAAATTTGCCAAGGGCTGTGATTGGTCTATCATGACGATTACTTCGCGCTTTTTTCACTGGCGTCCAATCGGCGCGCTCCGCGAGAGTTTCTGCGCCAACCTTGTGTTTGACGAGTTTGGGGACCCTGGTGGATTGCGATAGCAAACACACAAAGGAGATGAGCGCATTGACGACGAAATTTGTGCGCTGCTTGATTTTCCCGGTCGGGTTGTAGCGTCGGCTGTGGTCAGGCTTAGAAATGCTACGGCATATAGAAGCTATTCACTAACGCCAATAGCAGTGTGCGTAGCTGCGTGGCGCGTGCTGACTGCGAGCATCCACGGTGATTCTTCTGCGTGCAATCCACACCACCAAAATTGCTGGTCCAAGCCGATAAATAAGCATTGTGAGCATGCGCAGCGTTTAGAGCACTCATATTTCAAGCCGAGCTCGTACCGTGAACACGCGATGACAGGCTAAGTATTCAGATTCTCCACTGCCATCACGCTTTCGCTGGCTTTTGCGGCGTGTGGGATGAACGTGCGTCAAAGCGTAACTTACGGGGGAAAAAACTGGTGCTTGAATCGTAGCGTTTCTTGGTCCTCACCCTGTCACAAACTACAAAATAGTGAAGTTTCTTATAGGTCGATGACAAGGGTATGACCTGCGTTCAAAATAAACGGGCTCAGGTGAACCCCTCTTCCTCTGTGCTATAAGTACTTGAGTTTTCTCACCATTGATACCTCGTACTTGTTAGAATAGTTGGTATAGACATTTGGACCAGTGATCTTGCAGCCTCCTTTATTTTGTGGAGCATCTTCCAGATGTGTTCGAATTATCACAGCATCTATAGGCGAAAGTCTGGTGAATGAAAAACAAAACACGAGTACAATTATTGAGGAGGGTGGTAGTGATAAAAGGCATCTATATGCACGATTTTCCTTACAAGCTTATAGAAATTTCTTTAAAAGAAAATTCGTGAACTCTTTACTAATGTGGTTTTTCCCGGAGAGCTTTATCGCAAGAGGTGCATAATATAGAATGCTTATTATCACTGTAAAACGACTAATTAAGTAAAACTCTAGGAGTAATTTATTTAAATAACATAAACGTATTATTACAATATGAAAAGTGCTGAGCTTCCTCGAAAATTATTGATCAGTCAATTTTAGCAACACTTAGCTCAAGTGAGAAGCTTGACGGAGCACTAAATGTACCGCTGGTGCATCATGCGCAAGGCTACCAGTCATGCGCGGTATTTACACCTCTCAACATCCACCTTCCCTCACCACCAACCTCTTCGTCGAATGGCAAATGTTGCGCATTTCCGCACTTCCGAAAAATGCAATGTTTTTTTTTTTTAATGATGAAACTACAGGAGTTCGTTGACATTTAACACGCCACTAGTTAGTTCCACGCGCTTATATTTACAAACTAAAAATTCATTAGGAAAATTCTGGTTACTTATACCTATAGTGACGATTTTACGTCTTTCATGAAACAAATACGGCAATACTAAAATACCCCACCTTCTATACGCAGCAACGATCTATTCATTTTTTTGTATTTCGTTTCATCCGACATACAACCGCAGCCTATCTTACAACCCAATAGTGCGGCGAATTGAGCAGTGTCAAAATCGCATCAACATGACACTCGTTGCCTTGGTAGTATGGCTATCACTGGCTACAAACAAACAAACAAATTAGTTGTTAGTAGTTTATACAGCAGAAGCTTAGTCTGCCAGAACATGGCGACATTGTTTCCCAGTGTAGCTAAGCAATTTAGCCAGTGCAGTGCGACTGCTAGTCTGCGGTCTTTAACGTGTACCACGCAGTGGTGATACACGACCGCACGCCGGTTCAACGCTCATCCAGATCGAAACGGGCAAGGGTGGGGATTGAACGGAGGATACCTAGGTACTGCAGCTCGAGCTTTTGCTCGAAGTGCTCCGAGCTGGTGTGCGCTAGACCATTGTGCCACCGGTCCCCCTTTCACTGGCTAAAAACCAAGCGCGCGTGGTAAATGTGCCGTAATCCTGCACTTCTTTTTTTGCGTGATTGATTTAGCCGGCGGTAAGAAACGCAGAAATATGGTGAATATCGTGGCGATGCATTTCTGGTTCGGACTCATTGAATACGTAGAATTGTAGCATCCGGGTCGGCAGTCCTATTGTGAAATTGGCATGCGAGTTCAAGAACGCTTAATTTGTTAGATCAGCGCCTTTGTTCTCGTTCTAGGAGGCGCATTTAGAAATCAGGACCGAACCTTAACTTATACATGCTCGAAAATATCAGGTTTAGTTACTCGCTTCCTTAAGAGCGTAGAAAGCGACGAAGCTACCTTAAATACTTTCTTTCGTTCTGCTTACAAGGTGGCGGCGTTCTGGGTGATGTCCAATGTCTCCTACCTCTTCAGTTAGCTGTAAAGTGCGTAAAATATTGCAGAGGCTGAACTAAATGTGCGCATTATGATGGCTGTCACCACCATTAGTGAAACAACTATCAGCCCTGCTGTCTACCCTCCAACGTGCCGCTTTGGATATGGTTAAGCTGTGCATTTCGGTGTCGCGCGAAGTTTGATTTTGGGACCCCATTCAGTGGACCAGTGAGATTCTGAGTCTGTACATCGTCAGTACCACGTATAAGCTAATTAAAAAAAAACACGTCATATCCACTACCTCACTTTGGGGCACGGCAAAACGTACACCCAAAGTAAGAAAAAAAGATAAAACTCAACTTGGCTATTAGAGATTACGCACCCCAAAAGAACAGTGAGCAATTTCAAATTGAATGAGAAGCATGCTGCCCCCCCCCCCCCGTTTCACCGAACGTCCCGGCTCTTCTGAGAAAGCGCTCGTCTTTAAAGATCAAAGGAATAAAACAAAACAGCAACAAAACTGACATGCCGGCGGACGAACATGGTGTAATGGCTCAGTGATGGTTAATCATGGCTACTGCCTCCACCACAGAGAGTGTATTCTATCACTCTCCAGAGAAAACGCACAGAAGTTTATTTTTATCAGAAGAATGAATTCACGGTGACGGCATGACACGTTAAACTGGATTTCTGATTACTCTACCTTAAAGGAATTTCTTGAAACTCTCAAATCGTTACTCGGCAACCCATGTCGGAGAGACAAGCTTCTGCTAGGTTTGTTTTCTTTGAAAGCGCCGACTTCATATTTGTGTTATATTCAACATTAATATGTTTTCGACGTATAACTGGAACGTCGCTGATGTTTTATATTGTTCTAAATTCTTAGTTCTAACGCTCTGCGCATCGGAAACCACATGATGTTTACGCTTATCTCCGAACAGGTGTTCAGAAAAATCTATTGTATAAATATCCCTTCAAAACGGCAAAAAAGCGGAGGACTCCCCTTTTTACAGGAAACATGCTCATGACATTTGCACCTTTTGTTCTATAAAGCCTATAAATTCCACGATGGAGCTAATAAGCTTCCGGCCGCCGGAAAATGGCTAGAAGCAGGGCCGAAGAATTTCCAGTATGGTAGCGCAGAGCCACTTCTGGGATGAAACCTGGGCCAGGGCAAAAATACGCGCGGTGGCCTCTCTGCGAAACGACAACAAACTCCAGTGGTGAAAAATAGAGGCTCCGCGATCGTGAAAAAAGGGGAGTTTGGCGTAATGTTAGAGGGTCGGCGCAAATTGCTCTCTTACCCCAAGAAATAAAAATAAAAAAGAGCCCATTGGTGTTTTCATATTTTTCCACTGGGCATTTTTGGCGCTGCCCGTGAGACCCCCTGCGGGCGCCAAGTTACCTCATCTCCTTTCCCCTTTACAGCGGTAACACTGTTTCGAAGTTTGACAATCTTCCTAGGATAAAGCAGACTGTAACATGACCCACAAAATTTAAAAAAAAAATTATTTCTGCCGGAAAATAAATATAACGTTATAAGGGGCATTGTTCCCCAAAAGAAGCATGCTAGAGGACTGTAGGTTAACGCTTTGCTCCGAGCGAACACAAATTATATGGCAATAAATATTTGCTTTTATTTAAACATAATGCTTCGCGATTTGATCTGATTCGGTGCCTTCCTGTTTCACTGATGTTTATAAAA